>ML338091.1:0-68109 GCA_005239505.1 Nicotiana paniculata | reverse complement strand
GTGACAGTTGAGTATTCTAACAGCTTGCTTGATACGTAAATTCCCCGTGGGATCGACTCTGGGGATAATACCCAGGATTAAATTTGCAACGCCCGCTTAGTCCTTTATTAGACATAGTTGAGCGTGATCACTGCCTCGAGCTCCATCGGCTCGGCAGATTTGGTGCGTCGGGCTACCAACTGGCAGTCATCATCTTCACCCTCTTCATCAATACGAGGAACAGAGGGCTCAACTTTCGACTTCCGAGCTTTGTTTTTCTTTGGCTTGGGGGTATTGGAAGGAGAAGTCCTCCTTTTCCTCTCTTCATTTGGCTTCGATGCCTCCTCTTGCCCATGCGGAGGAGGCCTCATGGAAATGTTCTCTCCAAGACCTACACATAAAGAAACAAAGTTAATAAGTATTACGTTACGAGTAATACCTCGATACATGAGAGAAAAAAACTCACCATGGTTCTTGGCCTCTCATCGACCCTTGGCCAAGTTACGCCAACGACGTTCGGCATAAGAAGAGGTAGAGGCCAGCTGTTGAACCCAACCTTCGAGGTTCGAAATCGCACTAGGGAACCAGGGGGAAGCTGCATCATGAAATAGAGTCAAAGTCAGAATGGGACAAAAGGAGATAAAATGAATAAAACGATAGATAAATTGCACTTTCATTTAATGTTCCATTCCTCGGGGAATGGCATTTTCTCGACCGGAATTAAGTCGGAAGTCTTGGTTCGAATGAACCGAGCCATCCATCCACGGTCTTTGTCTTTATAGATACTCGAAAACAACGTCTTTGTGACCCGACGCTGTAGCTTTATCAACCTACTTCGGCAAAGGCGAGGGCTGTGTAACCTTATAAGGTGATCGAGGGTGAAAGTCATTCCCTCCACCTTACTCGAGAAGAACCTGATCAAGTGGACGATCCGCGAGAAGGAAGGGAACATCTAGGCAAGAGTCACTCGATACTGACGACAGAAATCGAGAATGACCGGGTCTATGGGACCCAACGTGAAAGGATAGGTGTACACGCTCAAGTACCCTTTCACGTAAGTGGTAATATCCTCCTCAGGGGAAGGAATCACCACTTCTTTGTTTTCCCAGTCACAGTCTTTTTTGACCCGCTCGAGATCGCCTTCCGATATCGAGTAGATATATCGGGACACGGGCTCGCATCGACCCGAAACTGAAGAAGGTCTGTCGACTTTGAAGTCAAAGGTTAGTTCGACTTGCCCCGGGACACACTCCTTGATACGAGGCTCCACTTTATCACCGACCGGCTGGGAGGAGGAAGATGAAGCTTTTTCTTTTTGCGGCCTAGTTTTAGAAGTTTTTTCCATTTGTGGAAGCAAAGGAGGTTGAAAATACGTATGAAGTTGGTTGCTCTGATGAGAACAACGGCGGTGTGACAGGCGGCGATAAGAAAATGATGAGAAGAATTGCAAAGCTAAGGGATTTAATCAAAGTAAGAGTAAAGTTTGAATCAAGGAAGGAGGTGACGACGGTTTGGTATCACTAGTGGCCGACCGACGACTGACATGCATTGATGGTTTTGGGAACCAAACCGACGGGACGTTTCAGTCACATTTATTGCTTACGTCATGGAGATGACATCATGATCGAGGTACATGGGAATCAAGGGTCAAGTCGTTTCTTATCATTTCATTCTAAGAAAAGTGGGGACTATCTGTATACGGTTAAAATCGAGCACGTCCGATTTTATGGGCTCGAGGATCTGCCTCGAGGTTAAGTTCATATTGAAGCGAGCTCGAGTTCAATGAACACGAAGACCGAAGGATCGAGATCGGACACGATCGACATCGAGCAACGGAATAGTGAGATACCAGTAATCGACCACAAATCTCGGCGGGAATCTCGGGATTGATAGAACCGCCAACGGTTATCGATGCCAATCATAGATTTTACTTCCGAAATTACAGTTATACCTTATTTAGGATTCCTCTACTATATAAAGAGGGATCCTGTTCATTTGTAACCACGACATATTACATACACTTACTGAGAAATAACAATATACTGCTCTTTTACTTGCTTACAATTTACTACTATTCTTATTGTTCTTAACGCTTGATCTCGAGCCTGTTCTGATCGAGGTCGATAAATTGCAACGACACTGGTTTGATTTATCTTAACCGTTTAATTCATCTATTTATCTAATCATTTATCAATTGGCATTGAATTAGATCGCGTATCCTTATAACCACATTACAAGTTATATATATATGTGTGTGTGTGTATGTATTGCACCTTCATCCGTTTATTTCATTTTTTTTAATACTGTACATTTTTATGTAGAGAATCAAACGAGTGTTTTATTTGAAAAAGAAAAAAAGAATAGGTCGGGATCAATCATAATTACGCCCTAACGTGATCGATCAAACTTAGCTAGGATAGTACAAATTATCTAAGTTAGCTCTATTTGAGCTAATTTTGACACTCCTAATAACAACCATTTCGTGATATTTTTTTTTTTTTTTTTTTGCGGGGTAGGAATATCAGGAGGATCGAATATTACAAGTGTGTTAGTGTCAGTGAATAAAATGCACATTTGAGGACCATGCAATTAATTTTCCAATGATAATCTTTGGCCCGCAATCTAAAGGGCTGCTATTTAGGAATTAGCCAGTACGTCATGAAATTTTAGTTTTTTTCAGTTCAAATTATCAGGATAAAAATGTTTTGAATCGTCATGAAGTTAAGATTTTTAATATAAAATTTCAGGACAAAATAAGTACTGACTAATCTCTAAATAGCATCCCTAAGAATGGCTATTTGTGCACTTGCCCCTTAGTTTTGTTATGAGCCGGTCTATGATGAGCCTCCATGATTATGGGCTTACTGAAATCACGTTCATCTGCGTAAGTATGAAACACTTCTATAAGTTAGCAATACGGCCATAACAAAATGGCCATAATTGACTCAAAATTTGCTATTTAATGGATTACAATGGCGATTTGCACAAATCGAATCATTTGGTGCCACAGCGTAGATTTTGATTCTGGTAAGAAAAGTTTTGGAGAAATAGCATTTGACCAGAATTGTTGAAATCACTCCTAAAAAATCGCTATAATTTTATGGTGATTACCGGGATTTACTATAAAACATGGCAATCTCCAAAAAATTTCATATGGTATTTTCCACAAAATATTGCAATAGCCAGAATTTTTCATATGGGAAAATTCTAACGGTTGGCAAGAGCGCTGTTCAAAATACTGACGGGAGACTATTTTTCCAATGCTTTTTTTTTTTTCCCGGGGTCAAAATTCAAACTGTAGTCTTAAAAAGGTTCACCTACAGTAATTTCTTGATTTACTATGGACTCTCAAAAACTGTTCGCTTTAAGGGCCGTTGAACTCGATTAGGATTCTGATAGTCATGGAATTTAGATGGTATTTTTACCTAGTTATACTATATTAGAAACTTATTTACTTATATTCTCTATGTTTTGAAGTTTTTAATAAGTATTTAGATTTTTCTTACAAATTGTATATATTGCTTCTTAAAAGACTTCATTCCATTATTAGTGCCTTTAATTAAGGAATTCAATTATATCATTTCCTCTTTTTTTTCCCTCTTCTCTTCTCTCTCTCTCTCTCTCTCGTTGTTTTTTACATCAAAATTCCTTAATCTATGCCCATAATCTTCATCTTCTCTCTTTCCACCATTACCGACAACTTTATATTATTAATAAATATTCTGAAATTTTATGATAACTGTATCATAATTGTATTTGAATTGTGTCAGATACATCAATGCCTAAAACGTAATTGTATCTAACTTGTATCCGGTATATTAACACTCAAAATAATGCCTGATAGAATACTAATAAATTAATATGCAATTGTCATACTTGTGATACAAACTGTGAAATTTTCGTCACGAACGCACAACTGCTCGTAACAATATACAATGAATATACAATTATCATGCATTTGTAATACAATTCCTGCAATAATTATGATACATATACAGTTATAATACAATTGCGATACATTTCTGAAAAATTGTGACATAATTATGATCTTCATCTTCTTCAAGTTTCAATTACTAAAAATTTAATATAATCGTATGATAATTGTATTAGTATCATATCAAGTATTATTTTGGATACTGATTTATCATATACAAGTCATATACAATAAAGATTTTAGAAAGAAAGAAAATAAGATTCAAAAACTTACCCACAATTTGATTCCAGAGCAATATTTCGAATTTTGCCGTATTGTATCAATAAAAATAGAGATTTTGGGTTAGTAGTAAAAAAGAAAAACTGAATTTCAAAAACTTTAGAAGAAGAAAAGTATCTNGGGGGGTAAGCAATTACAATGGATAAGAATAATTTTGGATAATTGTTAAGAAAGAGAAAATTTTACCCCTTTGAACTGGGTTACAATTTTAATATTCATGGACTTTAGAATGAGAACAGAAGACCTATTAATTTTAAAGAGCGGCCCAATGTTCATCTCATTCAAGACTTTATATCTCTTCAAGGTTCTACTTGATGCATCAATTAGTAAATTCAAGCAACATTTGATATTTTTATATTTATATAAGCTTTATAAATTTATTTCTAAAGAAACCTTGCCCAAACTTTTTTTTTTTTAAAAGAACTTCGTGGGTTAGCCAATATTATAGACATTAATTTGTAAAGTGGTCAAAGGATATAATTTTTGCTTATTCATTATTCGAGGTTATGGATACAACTCTCCTTTATGAGCCTGATCAGGAGAGGAAAATAGTTGAGCAGGAAAGTAACAATTGTAATGTAATAGCTTAGCATATAGTAGCATTATACATAGAGTAGTCAGACTGCCACCCATCGAAATGAAATAGATGAACACTAAATGAAGTTGAGTATTAAAATAAAATGAAATGATATGGCTATTTGAGAAAAGTAATAAGTTTATACAGTTTTATCATCATATGTTGTGTTCGATAAAATATATATTTGAGGAAGAAAAGCAACACGTTATGAGTTGTATATGAGGATTTAAAAAAAATTGGAGTTGAGTGCTTGGATCTATCATTTGGTTTTAACCTAAGTGGGAGAGTCTTACTATTGGAACGACTAATCAGATATATGAGATATGGTTCATAGTTGTGATACACTTACGAATTTATGATAACTTAGCTTGGTTGACTTGAGGTCATCTTGGACTTGAATTAGTCGACTTTGTGTTTCCCTATACTTGCTTGCCATGAAAGATTGTCGAATTTTCTATTTTGCTTGAGCCTAATATTGATGATTCACTTGGTATGCCTCTAGGCAAAGTTACCTCGTCAATAAAGGTTCTAGACATGATAAGTAAAGTCAATGTGTTTATTTAACTATAACTCGGGGTACCATAGTAGCGTAATCGACTATTGAATTAATGTTTTTGATTAATGAATTTCCAAATATATTTTAGAAGACTTATCAAGTGTACTGCTTATTAAGGAGATAGACTTGGATACTATATATTTTTAGAAACTTAGTATACTCTTCTTCTCTATTATAGAATGGATTTATCGAGTCAAAGGGACTAAAAGAAAAGAAAAGAAAAAAACTGTTAGGTTTTGGGATTAAGAGGTCAGTAGACCATATATATAATTTTGAGGTGCTTAAGTTATGCTCGTTGCGAAGAACAATGAATTTATACATATATTTATCAATAATAGACAAATGAAATAGAGTGCCATGAAAAGAAAGAACTTCGGTCATACTCAGATGATTTATACCTTCACTTATAAGGTGTTACCTCAAATTCTAAGATAAGAGTTGTGATCGGAGATCATGAGTGGAAACTAGCGTTTGATATTTTGAATACATATTCCTAAACCTGTTATGGTCAATAATTGTGGTGGACTAGATAAACTAGGTATTCAAATTGTTCCTTAGCATTTTTTTTTATTATATTCGTTAATGACATATGTTAATATTTTCGTAGTGGATAAGACCATGTGCAGTAATGAGGAGGGTCCTATGGGCATTGAGATAATATCGATTAATACTAGGGCTATAGTTATAAATTTTAATTCTTACATTATGATATTTTGGGCCTTGTGATGTCTGGTAAAAGGGTGATAGATCGATGGTATTACGCTTGCTAAGGCGAGAGCATATGTGATATCATAATAGTCTTGATTTGAGCAAGCAAAGTTTATCGGTATGAGAGTCATGTCCTTATTGGCGGGGTTAGTCATCAACTCTTAGAGGCGGAACCTACTTGAAAGTGAATAACTATAGAGCACTATAGCTAAAGCGTTGAATGTGTACACAATCGTGGGGGTTGACTTGAGGTGATTAGTACTCCAAG
Source organism: Nicotiana paniculata (assembly GCA_005239505.1). Taxonomy (NCBI): domain Eukaryota; kingdom Viridiplantae; phylum Streptophyta; class Magnoliopsida; order Solanales; family Solanaceae; genus Nicotiana; species Nicotiana paniculata. The sequence goes on along the minus strand of ML338091.1, from coordinate 61,808 downwards.
AGATACAATGTTTATAAAATTTAGTAACTCCAAGATCCACAAATATAGCTTGAAATTAAAGAATGAGAGATAACAATGACAATGGGTGATACGAGATATAAAAAATATTGTTCTTTATTATTTGAATTGTTCATACATTAAATACGAATGTTAGAGACTCAAAAAATTACCGTAAAGATGGTTAACTCTGAAAGAAAGTGAAAACATACCATGGTAGGCTTCGTGGTTAGTGTATCACATTAGTTGAGAAAGTTAGGATCCTAGTTGTAGTGATTGTGATAGGCTCGCCGAGAACGCTTAAATTCAATCTAAATTACTTATATATCATATTATCTTATAAATGTGACAAGATTAACATTTTATGAAATATTTACATTAGGGTGTCCGGATGTGTTCCATCACTACCGTACGCGAGAGTATTATGTAGGAGTGAGCACGCCTAAATTCAGTCTAAATTACTTAGACATCGTATTATCCTATAAGGGTGACAAGATTAATATTGTATGAAATATTTACATAAGGGTGTCTGGATGTGTTCCATCACTATCGTACGCAAGAGTATTATGTAAGAGTATTTGGATGTGTTCTAACACTACCGTATACAAAATTTGTGGATGTATTCCATTGTAGGACTATTGTTATGATACTTGGATATGCTCTAACATAATAGAGGCGTAGAAAATAGGGGTTCAGTCCCAACACCAGGGAAATATATATGACCTGCTGAGTTATTCATGGTCAGTTGCTTTTGACCGAGTTCGTACGTGCTAACGCGATATGCAGATCTTATCATTTTAGGCTTTATATGAATGTCAGTGTCTTACTCTATCTGTTTGGTTGAAACGGTAAGTCACGATTGTTGGATACAAATTTGGTTTGGCAAGCCTTAGATGATGTTGCACTAAATACCGAGGTGGTTTCGCACATTATAGAGTGGTTTGGCAAGCCTTGTGATTTGGATCATGAAAGGTGAATAAGTCTGGAGGGGCATCGAAGTTTTCTTTGATACTCACTGGTAACTGATTAATTTTAGAACAAAAGAGTTGGTGTGCTAACTTGTTGACAGATTAACTTTTTTAGGCTATGGTTTATGTCCTCCTCCGTGTACTTATTCTTTTTAATCATATACGAAAAAAACCTCCTTGACATGCGAGACTAACGGAAAAGCTTCAGGTATATTAAATTTTGGTATGCCTTATGATTGTGATTTGTCAATCATTGAAGCTAGCAGTAAATACTATAGGAAATAATTACTTTTCCATGATTTAGTAAACATAGGAATTAAGTCAATAATTGTCATATGATTGGACTTTAGAATTAGACTTGTAAAATTGCAATTCTAATATGATAGCTACTTCTGAGAACCCACGTTAACGTTGATACACAAATTGTTGTGAACTTTTATTCTTAATTAAAGAAAGATTTTTGGAAGCACACTCTATGGCTATTACCATTGAAATTCGAGTACTAATTCATAGAAGTGAGATTAAATATTGAGTTTATATTCAAGGTATTGCTTTATAAGAATCATAATTGAATATTGTGTTGAGATTGAGATATTGGGATATATCTTTTTATTTAGGTATAAGATATTAAGATTTAATTTTAAGTTTGAAAGTTAGGGAGATTTAAATTTGACCTCCATTAGCATAATTAATACTGTTAATTAATATTTGGATGGATTGAGATCATTGGAGGTCATTTGGTTGGTGCTCTTGATGTTACAACGTCAGAGAACTTTTCGTTAGCGAGATAAGCGAGACTTTAAGCGTTGATGCTTTCTTTTCAGATAACTAGGAATTGTTACCTACTATTTATTCTCTTTTGCTTAGGTTTTGGGACAAAATTGCACTAAAGTACTCCTGAAAACTAACGCAAGGTGCTTAAATTACAGGTTTTGAGTAAAATTAAGGAGAATGACTAAAGATAACTCAAACAGGAGCCAAACTTGCATAGCCCAGGAACCCAACAAAAGCGCTGACAACAGTATTATTTTGCTGCAACGGAAGACATTCCGTTGTAGCGGCGCTGCAGTGGAATTCTGTCAGCGGCCGTGGATTAAAGTTCAGAGAGGTGTGTTTTGGAGCTTTTGGAACCGCTGATAGCGCCAAAATTACACTGCGGTGCTTTCTTGTCCGCTGGAGCGCTCAATAATCCACTGGGAGCAAAATACCAGGTTCAGTGGCTGCAGAATCCACTCCGCTGAGGCGTTCACTATTCCGCCGATAGAATTTCCGTAAGGGTAATTTTGTCAAGTATTTTCACTTGTGTATAAATACATTTTTTTCTCATTTTTAGGGTATTAGATATTTAAGGAGCTCGTGAATAGTATCTTTTTATCTTTTTGAGTAATTTTAGCATAGATTCTACTCTTAATCTTAGATTTTATCTTTCTAATCAACATTTATGGCTTTAATTTCATCTTCCATTTTGATTTCTTCCAAGAAAATGAGTATCTAGACCCACAAGCTAGGGTTATGACCCAACGCTAGTGTGGGTATTTAATGGGTCTTCACTTTTAGGGTCTACTTGTGACTGGGTCTATGATATTTAGTCTATTTCATGCTTAATTCATTGAATTAGTGGTTGCAAACACTGATTCATAGCTTTTTGACTAGGGTTACTCTTGAGAAAGATAACCCAAGTCTAGGTAAAATAGGCTAACAAGGAATCAGGGTGAATTCAAGAGATTGATATCCCCATTTAAATGGTATAAACTAGAGATAGTAATACCCGACTTGAGTCATTCCATTTGCTTTGTTGAAACACCCAATTAGGCTTGAGAAAGCCAATTCAGGCAAAATCACCCAAACTACCGAGAGGTATTGGGTGAGTAATTTAGTGTGAGGTTATATCACGAGCCCATGACCCACAAGTTTATCCTAGATTTTAGATCCCTTAGATACTCGCCTAGGTGTAAGTTGCATCCCTAGTGCCCTTAAATACTTGATAAAACCTTCACAAAAATATTGTAGCTAACTTGTTAGTAGTAATTTTGAGTATTAAAACTAGTATAGAATCAAAACAACCCATGTTTAGAAGAGTAATTAAGAACAATACACACTGCTAAGTCATATAGAAACTCAACTCTAATCATCTAACTCCCTGTGGATTTTGATCTCGATCCTATCGGGTAAAAGCTACATCGACCTTGCCTTGCCATTCTATAGTGGTATAGGTGGGAGCCGATCACTTTTTTGCACCGTTGCTGGGGAGTTAAAATGGTGTTGTCTATCTATTCGATTAGTTGTGTAGATTGTTTTCCTTTCCTTCTATTTTATTAATTTTTGTGTTTCAATCGCTACAGGTAGACATGGCTGATCCTCTGGGCAATGTTTTACCGGGGGATGAGGTAGATGATAACGGGGAAGATGAGGTGCCTCTAGTACCGCAAGCCCAAAGACGAGGCCGCCAAACCAATGCCAATAATAATATTTCAGACCCTCCCCTGCCTCCACCAAGAGTAGCTCCTCGGGTGCTTCCGAATGAGGGATATGCCAGTGCAATTATCCCATCCAGAATCCGGGCGGGCAAATTTTCAAATCACTAATGTCATGTTGACACTTCTGGAGCATCGAGGTTATTTCATAGGTGCTCCCCATCAGAATGCCTACAAACACTTAAAAGGATTTGTGGACACCTGTTGGGGGAGCAAGCAAACCAATGTATAGGAGGATGACTTGAGGTTCAGATTATTTCCTTTCTCTCTCCGAGGGAAAGCACTGGATTGGCTGGAGCGACTCCCTAATCATTCTATCTCTACATGGGATGAGTTGGAAGATAAGTTCATCGCCAAGTTTTTCTCTCCCGGACACATGGAAACTTTGAGAGATGAGATATTGGCATTCAAGCAGGTATCAAATGAGCCCCTTCACGAGATTTGGGAGCGCTACAGAACAATGGTCAAAGAATTCCCCAACAATGACATTACCAAGGCTATGATACAACAAACATTTTACCGGGGCATTAACACGACCAATCAGTGTGTGGTCAACCAATTATATGGGGTAATTTCATGAAGCTATCTTATAATGAAGCCTGTGATATTTTGGATAAAATGGATAACACTTCATCAGCATGACAAAGTCGGGCTAATGTTCCCCAAGGTAACCCAAGTGTGATAAATCTTCATAAAGAACTTCAAGACCATGGACAGGCCATTACTGAGCTAACAACTACCATGAATCAACTTGCTAAGGCGCAACTTCAGCAAATTCAAGGGCCAAAGCAAGTGCATGCTACGGAAGGGGTCAATCTTTTGGTCAACAAGCAAAGACAACGTGGCAATCAAATCCAAAGCAACAATGATCAAAGTGAGCAAGGTGTAAGTGGGTACAACAATGATAATTCCTATGATGAACAAAATGAGGATGTGATGTATGCAAACAATTTCCAAGGACAAAGGGGCAATGCTCCAAACCAACAGTGGAGATATCAGGGGAACAACCAAAATTGGAATAGTCAAGGGCAAGGAAATTGGAATAACAATAACAACTCTAGCAACTGGGGGAACAACAACCAATAATGGGGAGGCAACAACAACAATTGGAATGGGAACAACAATAGCAATTTGGGTGGAAACAGTAATCGGGGGTCAGGCTTTCAAAGGCCCCCGATGTATCAACAACCCAAAAATCCACCCCCTATCAATCCCAAGGTCCGAGTTCGTCAAGCAATGATATAGGACGGATTGAGCATATGTTTACACAGACGATGGAGCAGAATGTGGATTCGGATGCCCAAATTGCCTCCCACACTACCTCCATCCGCAATCTTGAGGTCCAAATGGGACAAATATTTCAAGCTTTGAACACTCTCCCTAAGGGGGCACTACCTAGTGACACGGTAATGAACCCAAAGGGTGGGAACAACAACAATACTGGACATGCAATGACGGTGACCACAAGGAGTGGTAGTGGCGGTGAGGCTAGTTCTTCCAAGAAAAAGAGGGTTGTTAGTGATGATGATGATATGCAACAAGATGAGGTTCCTATTGAGGTTGAACAAGTGATTGAAGAGCCGATAAATTGTGAAGTGAGGATTGGCATCAATGACAATGAGGAGGAATCAAAAAATGACGTGAACCTATCTAGGGAACACATAATTGACATACCTAAGCCGGTTGTGCCAAAAGCCAAGGCTCCATTACCTAGGCCTCCTCCTCCCTATCCTCAAAGATTGGCTAAGCATAAGAATGAGAATCAATTCAAAAAGTTCATAGAAATGATGAAGAGTTTGTCTATCAACGTGCCATTAGTTGAGGCTCTTGAACAAATGCCCGGGTACGCCAAGTTTATGAAAGAATTGGTGACAAAGAAGAGATCCATGGTGTGCGAAAAAATAAGATGACCCACCAAGTGAGTGCAATTGTGCATTCAATGGAACCCAAACCAGAGGATCCCGGAGCATTCACTATCCCTTGCACTATTGGTAGTGCGGACTTTGCAAAGGCATTATGTGACTTGGGTACTAGTATTAATTTGATGCCTTATCCTGTCTTTAAAACCTTGGGAATTGGCCAACCGAGAGAAAAATTGATGCGGCTTCAAATGGCGGATAGAACTATGAAGCGACCCTTGGGTATCCTTGATGATGTTTTGGTGCAGGTCGACAAATTCATCTTGCTAGAGAATTTTATGATATTAGATTGTGAAGTCGACTATGAGGTGCCGGTTATCTTGGGAAGACCTTTCCTAGCAACGGGGAAGGCTTTGGTATATGTGGAGGCTGGTGAGCTCACCTTCAGGGTGGGCGATGAAAAAGTCATTTTCCACGTATGCAAATCAATGCGGCAACCAAATAGTACGGAGATGTGCTCTTTTGTGGACCTCGTTGCCGAGGTGATAATTGATGGAAACCAAATAGTACGGAGGTGTGCTATTTTGTGGACCTCGTTGCCGAGGTGATAATTGATGATACAAGCTCAATGATCAACGTGGAGGATCCCATGGAAGCGGTCTAATTGAATCATGGGGATGTTGTGACAGATGGTTTGATGGAGTGTACTAATGCATTACAAGGCATGGGTTCTTATTCTTATGGACCCCGCAAGCTATCTTTAGATTTGGAAAATCATAAAACTCCATCGACAAAGCCCTCAATCGATGAGCCACCAACCGTGGAGTTAAAGCCTCTTCCACCATACCTCAGGTATGAATTCTTAGGTCCTACTTTTACTTTACCTGTTATACTTTCTTCTTGCTTAAGCCAAGTGCAGGTAGACTCAACTCTTGAAGTTCTCCAAAGGAGAAAGAAAGCAACTAGATGGACCCTAGTTGATATTCGGGGCATAAGCCCCGCCTTTTTCATGCACAAAATTATTCTTGAAGATGATGCAAAACCGTTCGTGGAACATCAATGGAGGTTTAACGAGGCAATGCAAGAGGTGGTAAAAAAAGAGATAATCAAATGGCTTGATGTTGGGGTTATTTATCCAATCTCTGATAGTGATTGGACTTCACCAATGCAGTGTGTTCCAAAAAAGGGTGGTATGACCGTGGTGAAAAACGAAAAGAATGAGTTGATCCTTACTCGGACCGTGACTGGCTGGAGGGTTTGTATGGATTACAGGAAACTTAAAAAGGTGACCCGAAAAGATCACTTTCCTTTGATGCTTGATAGACTTGTTGGGCGGGACTTTTATTGTTTCTTGGATGGGTATTTAGGCTACAAACAGATTCTCATAGCCCCATAAGATCAGGATAAAACAACATTCACCTGCCCGTACGGGACCTTTGCCTTCTCTAGGATTCCATTCGTATTGTGCAATGCACCCGCTACATTTCAGCGGTGCATGATGGCGATATTCACGGACATAGTGGAAGACTTCCTTGAAATATTCATGGATGACTTTAGTGTGGTTGGGGACTCATTTGAGGAGTGTTTGCAGAATCTTGATAAAGTTCTCGACCGGTGTGAAGAAACCAACCTTGTCCTGAATTGAGAGAAATGCCATTTCATGGTCGAGGAGGGCATTTTCCTCGGCCATAATATCTCAAAGATGGCATTGATGTGGATAAAGCTAAGATCGAAGTTATCTCCAAGTTGCCTCCTCCAGCTTCCGTCAAGGTAGTCCGAAGTTTCCTTGGGCATGCAGGATTTTACCGGAGGTTCATTAAAGATTTTTCCAAAGTGGTAAATCCCTTATGCAAGTTATTAGAGAAGGATGCATAGTTTGAATTCAATGAAGAATGTATGAAGAACTTTGAGTTGTTGAAGTATAAGTTAACTACCACTCCTATAATCACCGTACCAAATTGGAGCTCTCCCTTTGAGCTTATGTGTGAATCAAGTGACGTGGCGGTGGGAGAGGTCTTGGGGCAATGGGTGAACAAAATATTTCATCCCGTCTATTATGCAAGCAAAACCATGAACGATGCCCAAGTTAACTATACCGTCACGGAAAAGGAATTGTTGGCTATTATGTTCGCAATGAAAAAATTTAGGCCCTATCTCATGGGCGCCAAGGTGATTGTTCACACTGATCACACGACGCTCCGGTACTTGATGATGAAGAAGAATTCCAAAGCTAGGCTTATGAGGTGGGTCTTGTTGCTCCAATAATTTGACCTTGAAATTGTTGATAGAAAAGGGAGCGAAAATCAGTTTGCCAATCATTTATCCCGGTTAGAGGAGCAAGGAAGGCCAAAAGATGGTCTTGAGATCAATGATGCCTTTCCGGATGAGCAACTCCTTTCGGTCTCCATGTATGACAATCCTTGGTTTGCGGACATCGCCAATTTTCTTGTTACCGGTGTTGTCCTGTGTGAGCTCTCTTCTAACCAAAGGAAGAATCTTAGAGGGGATAGCTTGGATTACTATTGGGATGAGCCGTACTTGTTTAAAATTTTCAATGACGGAGTTATTCGCCGATGTGTCCCCCAGGAAGAACAAATGACCATTCTTGATTCTTTCCATTCCTCGCCCTACGGTGGTCATCACGGTGGGGCAAGGACAACTTCTAAAGTTTTGAGTTGTGGGTTTTATTGGCCAACTTTGTACAAAGATGCAAGCGAATTGGTGAAGAGATGTGACGAGTGTCAAAGAGTGGGTGGCATATCAAAGAAGGATGAAATGCCCCTCATAATGATCCTTGAGGTTGATATATTTGATGTGTGGGCATAGACTTCATGGGCCCTTTCATTAGTTCGTGTGGTAATACCTACATTCTTGTGGCGGTGGATTATGTCTCCAAATGGTCTGTGACTTTTCCCAATAATGAAGCCCGGAGTGTAGTTGGCTTTCTCAAAAAGAACATTTTCACACAATTTGGGACTCCTCGGGCAATCATAAGTGACGGGGGATCTCATTTTAGTAATAGGTCTTTTGATACGTTTCTTGACAAATATGAATTAAATCACAAAGTGTCCACTCCTTACCATCCTCAAGCTAGTGTTCAAGTTGAAGTTTCAAATCGGGAAATCAAGAACATCTTGTCCAAAACCGTGAATGCCAATAGGACCGATTGGTCAAGAAAGCTTGATGACGCACTATGGGCATATAGGACTGCATTCAAGACACCGGTCGGTATGTCCCCGTACCCATTGGTGTATGGTAAAGCATGCCACTTGCCAGTTGAGTTGGATCACAAGGCATTATGGGCCTTGAAGAAGTTGAATTTGGATTGGGACACTGCTGCAAATCTTCGTGTTGATCATCTCAATGAGCTTGACGAGTTTAGATTTCATGCCTATGCAAGCTCTTCTTTGTATAAGGATAAAATGAAGTATTTGCATGACAAGTATGCCAAGAACCGGGAATTCAAAGTGGCGATTTGGTACTACTCTTTAACTCCCGGTTGAGTCTCTTTCCAGGGAAGCTCAAATCCAAATGGAGTGGCCCCTTCGAGGTGGTGTTGGTCACACCTTTTGGTGCCCTTGATCTAAAAAACAAAAATGGTGAAATCTTTCGTGTGAATGGGCATCAGGTCAAGAACTACTTGGAGAATTTGAGGATAGCCACGTAGTGGTTTTTTTGAAATTCACTTGATAATGGTAACTTCATCGTGCCACGACGTTAAATTAGGCGCTTCTTGGGAGGCAACCCAAGTGTTTTTTTTTTACTTTCTTTATTTTCTTTCTTTCTTTATTTTTATTTCTTCTTTGTAGATTAGAATTTCTTGAACTAACTTGTTTGTGAGATTGGTGTAGGACATGATTGATGCAGTGCAGGAACACACTGGGAAATGGGCAAAGGCTGGACAAAACCGTTGCCGCGTTCAAAAATCCGCGGTCAGCGGTTTCAATTGCGCTGAGGCGATTTAAGTCCCGTGGCAGTAAAAGGGTGGAACACAAATAGCATGCTCTCTGAAATTCGTTCCACTGTAGCGTCCAAAATTCCGCTGTCACCGGTCCCATTCCGCTGTAGCGGTCAAAATTCCGCTGACAGCTGAAATGTTCAATGCCCAGCTCATCAAAAAAGGAAAAAAGCGCGGTCAGCGGTAAAATTTTGATGTCGCGCTTGGTAAGTCGGTGGGGTCCAGTTTCAAGTATAAATATAGAGGGACCCCCTTCTTTTACCCTTTTCACATTTTTACATCCCAAATAATTTTTACTGTTCATAACCCCTTTCATTGTGCATCGATGCTTCAATTTTTCTATCAAGTTAGCATCCTATATACAATCTAACACTGGTATGTTCAAATTCTTACTTTTAATTATAGATTTTAATCTTTTTATTTGTTCCTTCTTAATTTTCTTTTCCTAAATGGGGTAATTACAGACCTAAATATTAAGCATGTTTCACCAAGTAGGTTATAATTAATGGGTAGTGAATTATTGTTGCCTAATAGGGTCTAGGGTTATCAATTTAAAGTACTACGTGTCTAATTTTGTTATGTTGATTAAACCCTAGTTCTTGAACCAGGTGTCAGTGCTCGTTTTAATTGAATTTTGTTGCAACTGACCAAAAATCCACGGTCAGCGGATTTTTATGTGCTTGGACTTTTTGAATGAACAATTCCGCTGCAGCGACCATAATTCCGCTGATAGCGGTTGGTTTTTCGTTGACAACGGAATTGAGATTCAGAGAATGTTATAATAGATTATGCGGTCATGTTTGTTTTTCCGCTACAGCGGTGAAACTTCCGTGGACGCGCCCATTTTTCCGCGGTCAGCGGTTTCCAACATCAGAGAGTGGCTATTCTGATCCCCACAACTCCGTTGCAGCGACCATTTTTCCGCTGACAGCGGTGGCCTTTTTGCTGCAACGGTTACTTTTTCGCTGACAGTGGATTTGTCTGTCTGCAACCGATTCTGATCCTCGGCATCATTTTCCTCTGTGCTTCAATTGAATACTTGTATACCATGTACTGATGATATTCATTTACATGTTTGCACACAATGGTTCGTTCACAAGGTGCCTCAAACAAACAACCCGGAAGGGGTGATTAATCTAGGGGTCGTGGTAGGGGTAAATAACCGGCAGCACCTCTTGGCCCAAGAAAGATGATAGGAAACAAAGCAACACCCGGAGGCCAACTCCCAACCCATCAGAGTCCAGTGAATATGTCCCTTCACGAGAGGTTTCAAACGGGTAGAGGCTCAATCTAAACCTAGGCGTCTTGTCAACGAGCCTACAACATCAGGCTTTTAAGATATCCTAGGTTTATCTAATAACTCTTCACCTCCTCAGGACACCGGTGCAGCAGTTCCATCCACCACATATGCCTCAATTAATATTGATAGTTCTGATGATACCCCAGATGATGGCAAGGGTGGTGACACTCAAGTATTGGCAGGAGGGCTACTCAGGGTCAGAAATCCAACAGTGTGGCAGGATCGGTTTGTCTCTGAACCAGCTTATCACAAGTTCAGAGATTGGTGGCCTCAGAGGTCACTTGGTTTGGAGAGAGCTTTTTTTGAGAAGGACCTTCTTCCCCGCAACCCAAATGTCAAAAGGCAGTCAACGGGAGGATATGGTGGAAATTCTTCACAAGCAACGTTGCTGAGGCCAATGAATTTGTGGTCGAAGAATTCTACGCCAATATTGCCCACATCAAAAAGGGCACATACCTGACCAAAGTTTGAAACAAGAAAGTGATATTCAATGGTGATGCATTCAATGATTACGCTGGTTTCAACCATGAATATGAGACCCTTTATCTGGAGAAGGTGGAGTTAGGTGATTTAGCTCGCCCGTGGCTGGCCTTCGTGATTGCTATTCCTGGTACCACTTCGGCGTGGCTGACAGCAAGGGTGTTTAACCAAAGAATTAGATCCTTTAACTAAAGCTATTTCTAGGATGAACACGAGTTACTGATAATCAAGGAAATAGAGAAAAACGAATAATAGACAATGTTGCAGAAATATAGAAAAGCAAAATAGATTGTATTCGAGAATCAAATGCCTTTACAAGCTGTATTCCCCTCCCTTATATAGGAGATTCCTTGATATAACAAAAAACTCTTGCTATGATTCCCATTAATGACTAATTATGAAATTAATGGGGCGTTACAAAGGATAACGGTAATTGGGGTACAATTACATAACATACGAGTAATCAATTGTGGGTTCTTGAATCTGCCCGTAGCTTTATCCAGATTCATTTTGACCGTGTCTCTTCCCTGTCTTGATCAGGTTGAGTTTCCCGTGGCTGATGAGCTTGAGGGTTTATTGAATCCTGCCTCTTTGTACTGTACCTCTTCAAAGAATCTCATCCAGCTGTCGCGTTCTCCTGTGTCCACATAATTGGCTGAGTTGTCAAGAGCAGGCTTACGTGTGAAACTCTTTTTTTACCAACAGATATTCCCCCCACTTACCATATATTTATCGATTAATATATGGTAAGTGGATACTCATTTATGGCGGGAATATTTTGCCGCCGCTGTACCTCGAAACATTGTATCCTTCTTTGAACCATAGGTGTCGTTCGTCACTTCCATTTAATGCTCATACCACGTGTCCTTCTCGGATTGGTTCTGCATTTACTCGGCACCTTTTAGGGCTTTTTTGCGGCTATGTCAGTCCCGAAGTGACATCTTCAATTATGACTTTTCATCATTATTTTTCTTTTTTTCCATGTTTGACGGCTTTCCTCATGTATAAATACCTTTCTTCTTTTCTTTGCTTCCACGAAACACTCTCTAACTTTGTCTTTTGTAAAAACTTTCTTCTTGCCTTTGTAAACATGTCTTCTTCAAATCAACCTCAGGGAGTAATAGATATTGAAAATTTAACGCCATCTTCTGCTCCGACTAGGAGTCGAAGGGGTGGTAGACTTAGGAGTCTAGGATCCACTCATTCGAGAGGCTCCTCTTCTTCTCAGATAGTTCCCCCTCCTTCCGCTAGGTCTCTAGTTTCTCCGAGGTTTAGGGCTTCTCGGTCTTTGTCTAGAGGTAGAGGTGAACGCCTTCGTGAACCTGGAGTTGATGAAATTATTCCTGCTGAGCTTGTCTTTGCTAGAGATAATCAAGTTCTCGTAGACCAATCTTCTTCCCTTGAGAGTGTCGAAAGGTATCCAACCCTTATTACTGAGGGTCAGATTTCCCTTGTTCGTAGGGAGTGTTTTTGGAGGCCTGATTTCCCTGTCTACATTCCGAATAGTAATCAAAGAATAACGTCTTACAAGACGGGATATTCTTTTGTTTATACGTACCCTTTTACTCTAGGGTTTAGACCTCCCATTGACCCAGTCATAATTGAATTCTGCCGTTTCTTCAATATCTGCTTAGGACAAGTTGGTCCGCTTGTGTGGCGAGTTGTCGCATGTCTTAGGAGTTTAGCTTCTTTAGCCTCGGTTCCTTTTACTTTCAACCATCTTATTCATCTCTACTCTCCTGCCTTGTTTCGTCAAGGGGTTTTTACTATGACTGCTAGGAGTAAAAGAGTGCTGGTAACCCCTGGAGATGATAAGGATAAGGGTTGGTACCTCCGGTATGTCTCTACCCACTGTTGGTTTAGTGGGTGAAGAAAATCTTTCCTTCCCTGAGAAGTGGAATCGTGCACGTGAGTACGCTTTAGCTCACATCTATTTACTTTTCCTCGTTCTGACTTGAGATGTTTTACTAACACCGTATATGTTTCTTCTTCTCTCAGCAATCATGGGTACTGTTAAGAATGTCTCTGATATCCATGATTGGGTAGAAAAATTGTTGTCCATTGCTCCTTTAGAAGAGAGATCTTGGAAGTACTTCACTGGGAAGTACGGTTGTCATGTAAAAACCCACGGTAAGTGAAGCTTTTGTTCTTGCTTCTTTCCTTACTCGAGCCTCTTCTTTCTCTGTCGCTTAACTTTTTCCCTTTTGATAGGGTTCTCTGCTCGTGGGGTGTCTGCTTCATCTATCCCGAAGATGTCTTTGGCCCAGGACCAAGAGATTATTGTTGGTTCGTCTTCCTCGAAGAGGAAGATTGGTGAGTCCCGTTCCGTAGAAAAAGAAGAAGAGGAGGGTGCTTTGGTGCGCAGGCCACAGAGAAGGCGGGTGGTTTCGGACGATGAGTCTACACCCATGACTTTGCCTTCCGTGTATGTGGTTGAGCCCTCTACCTATGAAGATGTTTCACATTCCCCCATTCGTGAGTCTGTAGGTTACTTGTTCCATGAAGGTTTTGACCTTGCTCCTGATGATGTCCTTTTGGCTGCTGTTTTTCCTGCTTCTTTAAGAGAAGCTGTCTCATTTGATCCTTTGGCTATTACGGCTTCTGCTGTTGCTTTTCCCGTGGCTTCCTCTACTCTTCAATCCTCCGTGCCTCCTTCTTTGCCCGTGGCTTCTCCAGTTCCTCAACCCTCCGTTCCTGTTGTTGCCTCATCTCTGCCTGCTTCCATGCCTTCCTCTAGGGAAGTAGGGTCTTCCAGTAGAGAGATGAGGCATGTGATAATAGAGGTTCCAGCTGAGGGGAATCTTTTCAAGAAAACGGGTGAGCCCAAAGTGTTGCTCAAGCCTTTGATAAGTCCCACTGAGAAAACCAAGCTAGCCAGCCATAGTGCTCTTACATGGGCCAATGAAGTTGTGCATACCTCTTTGAAGGTATGATGCAGTTTATCCTCTTTCATTTTCGTATATGATATTTATCATATCAAATTGGTTTATTCTTGTAGATTAATCTTATAGGCATGGAGCTCATGAAGAGGATCTCAAATACGGATCAGGAGATAAAAGAGTTGCAAGCTGATGCTGATTATTGGAAAGCACAATATGATAGCCTAAGGATTGACATGGATGCCTTAGAAGAGGAAATGAGTACCTTGAAGCGGCAGATGAGGCTCATGGCGGCAGAATTGACAGTAGAGAAGGCTTCTTCCAGTCAGGATAATAAAGACAAGAGTATTCTGGAGTCCTCATTTGCTGAGCAGCTATCCCGCGCCTCAGAGGAGATTAGAGACTTGAAAAACTTGTTGGGGAAGAAGGAGGAATACTCAGGCGAGCTCGTGCAATCACTCACCCATACTCAAGAGGATCTTCGTAATGCTTTAGATAAAGTTCAAACTCTGGAGGAGTCGATTGTACCGTTAAGGGCCGCCCATGAAGCTGCTGAAGCGGAGAAGGACGGATTGAGAGTTGAGGTTCAAGTATGGGCAAGGGATTATGAAGATCTTGAAGAGGCAGCTGCTGTTGATATGAGCTAGGCGTATATGAATTCTCGCCTTGACACATTGACGGAAGTGAGTCAAGAGGGTTTTAACCTTAGTGCTGAAATAGCTAAAACTAAAGAAGCCATGGAGAAGGCTCAACAAGGTCATAACCTCTCTTCACCTGATGGTGAGACTCCAGCTGCTCGTTCCTCTTCATCCCTAGTTGCTCCCGCTCCTTCTACCAGTGAAGTCAACCCCCCTCCTGAAGAAGTTTAGTTGGTTCAACCCCTTTTTTTTATCTTTGTCTCAATTGGTAGTTACCCCTAGTCCCATCGGGGGTAAATTTAGATCTCTTTAAAGTCCCCAAATGACAATCTAGGGGCACCTCAATGTATAAAAATTCTATACGGCTAAGTATAAGTTAATACTTAGTTTTTACTTATCCGTTTTAATATATTAATGCTAGTATGACTTTCGTTGAGTTTCTGTTTCACTCTAAGTCTTTTGCATGCTTTATTTTTTGAGGTTTTTGTTTTTACCTCTGAATTTTTGCATGAGGATGTTGTAATCACTCGTACATTTTGATAGTAGGTACGGTGTTTGTGAGCCTTTTTGTAGTAGGCTTCGTTTATGAAAGAGGGTCCTTTGTGATTGTCATGAAGAAGACGTCTCAACTTCATGATAATGCAATAGAGTGATAGGAATTTTACACATGTTTAAGGATGTTTCCAAGGAAAGTTTTTTTTTTGTTTGAACTTCCACGACATTTTACGTGTGTTTGATTATCATCTAAAACTTATGTTGCAACTGTTTTTGTTTAACAGATTTGATAGACACTTGTATTTCGTAACTGTTTTTCATAGGTTACAGTTTTTCGATATTGATACAAGGGAACAACTGTTTTTCAATAGTAACAATTTTTATAAAGTTTGGGGTTTCTACCCGCAACTGTTTTTTGTTGGAAACAGTTTTCTAATAAGTACGAGGGAAATGTTTCCTTATTCGTAACTGTTTTATTTGATAACAGTTTCTATATGAGTACAAAGTTTTCATAACTGTTTTTAATCATAACAGTTTTTGAATGAGTACACTGATGATGATCTTTTACCCCTAACTGTTTTGTTACAACAGTTTTGAATAAGTATAAAGATGTACATTTCTTCCTCGTGACTAATTTTTTGCCTTTCAACCTGAACATGTTCGAAGCTTTTTTGCATTTTTGCACTAGGCTTTGTATTTGGAAGACTCTTTTTGATCTCTTTCGATTCTGCTCGTAGCACTTGTCTCGTTGGGTAGATGGGTCTTCAGGCTTCGAGCTTTTGACTTTCTGATAGTCTTCTTTGCTTCGTCTTAGCCTTCCATACTGTATAGTCCCCCAAGTGTTTGAGCTTTGAAGAATGAGATCTTGAGCACTTGATTATTCCTTCCCTGTGGTCCTTTTCCTGAAAAGGAAAAACATTCCGGACTCGAAGGTATATAGTTTTTTAGATGATGACTGCTTAACCCTTTAAAATGTCCATCAGAAAGTGTAACCCTAGACCGGGAATTGTGTTATTTCCTCGCGTCTTTGCAGGTCTAATATCATCATCTGGTGATGGGTTAGCTTTATGCCTATCATCTAATAAAGTTAGTAAAATTTTTAAATGTTCAAAACGTAATTGAACGTGTGATATCTGACCGGGGGTATTTCTTTTAGAAGTAATACTTCTTTAGGTGGATGGCGTTCCAGCTTGTTGGTAGAACTCTGCCGTCCATAGCTTCCAACTCATAGGCGCCCTTCCCAGCTATGCTTGAATTTTGTAGGGTGCTTCCCAGTTTAGATTTAGATTTCCTGTGCCTGCTTCTTTCGTTGATTGGAATACTTTTTGAGGACGAAGTCCCTAGTCTTGAAGTACCTGAGATGAGCTTTATGGTTGTAATAACGCTCTATGATTTGTTTTTGAGCTGCCATCCGTATCAATGTTGTTTCTCTCCGTGGTTCGAGCAGGTCCAAATTGGTCCTCAATTCATCGTCGTTTGCTTCCTCCATGGCTGTTGAGAACCTTATGCTTGGTTCGCCAATCTCCACAGGTATTAAGGCTTCTAAGCCATAGACAAGTACGAACGGGGTTTCTCCCGTGGCTGTTTTGAAGTTGTTCTGTATGCCCATAGTACCGCTGGTAACTCATCAGGCCAGTTTCCTTTGGCTTTATCCAGCCGTTTCTTTAGATTGTTGATGATGACCGTATTCGTTGACTCAACTTGACCATTAGCCACAGGGTGATATGGAATTGAAGTGATCCGTTTGATTTTTCAGCTTTCAAAGAATTCTGTGATTTGCGAGCCTATGAATTGTGGGTCATTATCGCACACGATCTCCTTTGTATTCCAAAGCGGCATATTATGTTTCACCATAAGAAACTTTTAACTTCCTTTTCTCACACTTGTTTGAACGCTTCTGCCTCTACCCATTTTGTAAAATAGTCGGTTAGCATGAGCAAAAACCGTACCTGTCCTTTGGTTGTGGGAAGAGGTCCCACTATGTCCATCCCCCATTTCATAAAAGGCCATGGGGATATTATTGGATGCAATAATTTCGCTGGTCGATGCATGTTATCGGCAAACCTTTGGCACCTGTCGCATTTGGATACGAAGTTCTCGGCTTCTTCTTCCATCTTAGGCCAATAGTACTCAGCTCTGATTAGGGTTTTCACTAAGGAGCTTGCCCTTGAGTGATTTCCACAGTGTCCTTCGTGGAATTCTTTCATCACAAATTCCATTTGGTTAGGTCTGAGGCATTTAGCTAGGGTTCCTCCGAAAATCTTGCGATAAAGCAAGTTGCGAATAAGGCAGTACCGTGCAGCTTTGCAGCGAAGTGCTTGAGCTGCTTTCCTGTCTTCAGGTACGATGCCATTCTGCAAAAAATTAAGAATTTCATTTCTCCAGTCCCAAATTAAGTTGTTGAAAGTTACCTCATTCCTGTCCTGGTCGATCATTGAGTGGAAAGTTGGACGACAATTGCATTGTCTTTGTTTGTCTCACGACCTCTCATGCTTTTTCAAGATACTATTGCATTCAAGTCTCTCGAGCGATGTAAGTCCGCTGTATCTGATTTACTACCAACTGGGAGTCGCTGTTGATCACGATTTGCTCGATTGAGAGCTCCCGTGCGAGTTCAAGCCCTGCAATAACAACTTCGTACTGTGCTTCATTGTTAGTTATAGGATAACACTTGATAGTTTTCCGTGTCTTTTCACCCGTGGGTGATATTAAGACTATGCCTAAGCCGGCACCTTTTATATTTGAGGAGCCATCGGTGAATAGAGTCCATAGGCCAGGATTAGCAACGTTAAAAAGTTGTAACTCTTTTTCTACTTCAAGGACAATGCTATTGCTAAAGTCAGCAACAAAATCAGCTAGTATTTGAGACTTAATTGTAGTCCTAGGCTGATAGATTATTTCATGCTCACTTAATTCTATGGCCCACTTGGCTAATATTCTAGACAATTCCTGTTTATGCAGAATATTTCTTAAAGGATATGAAGTCACAACGGTGATTGGGTGACATTGAAAATATGGTCATAATTTTCTAGATGCCATTATTAAAGCTAAGGCTAAATTTTTCAGATGTAGATATCTAGTCTCAGCATCTAGCAAAGTTTTACTTACATAATAGATAGGTGATTGCTTAAATTTTTCTTCTCAGTACTGCACTTACAACAGTTTCTGAAATAGCCAGGTAGATGTACAATCTTTCCCCTTCTTTTGGCTTTGAAAGCAGCGGTGGTTTCGATTGATAAATCTTCAGATTCTTGAGGGCTTGCTGACATTCTTCAGTCCATTCGAACTGATTCTGCTTTTTGATAAATGAGAAGTATTTAAAACTTTTTTCGGAAGACTTAGAAATAAATCTTCCCAAAGCTGCTATTCTCCCTGTTAGTCTTTGAACTTCCTTTTTATTTGTTAAAATATCAGGTATTTCTTCTATAGCTTTAATTTGAGCGGGATTTACCTCTATTCCTCTGTTCGATACAAGGAAACCCAAAAATTTACCTGATTGCACTCCAAAAGCGCATTTTTCTGGATTTAGCTTCATATTATACCTGCGTAAAATATCAAAAGTAGTAGAGAGATGCTGGAAATGGTCTTCTGCTTGTGTTGATTTTACCAACATATCATCAAAATAGACTTCCATCGTCTTTCCAAGATGTTCTTGGAACATTTTAGTCAGTAACCTTTGATAGGTAGCTTCAGCATTTTTCAAACCAAAAGGCATAACATTATAACTGTAAGTCCCCCTGTTTGTAATGAAGGAAGTTTTTTCCTCATCTGAGGGATCCATTTTAATCTGATTATAACCAGAATATGCATCTAAAAAGCTTAATAATTCATGACCTGCAGTGGCATCAATCATTTGATCTATATGTGGAAATGGGAATGAATCTTTGGGGCATTCTTTATTTAAGTCAGTATAATCTACGCATACTCTCCATTTGCCATTCTTTTTAGGTACTACCACGGTGTTTGCTAGCCAGTTAGGGTACGTTACCTCTCGTATCAAACCAATCTTCAAGAGTTTCTGTACCTCTTCGTCGATCACTTGGTTCTTGAATGGTCCTTGCTTTCTTTTCTTTTGCTTAACATGTATGAAGGATAGATCTTCATTTAGTTTATGAGTCATCACTTCTGGTGGGATGCCTATCATATCTGAGTGGGACCACCCAAATCAGTCTGCGTTAGCCTATAAATAATCAATTAACTTACCTCTTCGACCGGGGCCCAGCTTCGTGCCTATATACACTTTCTGTTCAGGCTTGTGTTCAGACAATGGAACAACTTCGAGCTCTTCCGTAGTTGTTTTGATGTGCTCGTCTTCCTCCGGTTCATGAATGACATCTGGTCTGGAATCTGTATCCGTGTGGTCTAATGCAACTTCCGTGGTAACTTGATTCACCTTCCCGTAAGTATTTTCTTTCGTACCCGCTTTAGCAATAATACCTTCCGTACCTGTTTGGGTAGTAATTTCTTCCATGCTTGTTTGGATATTACCTGCTTGGGAGATTTTCTTATCTTTTGATTCTTCCATCTCTACTTTTTTGTTGTAGTGCACCACGGAATTTATATTTCTTGCGGTTTGTTGATCGCCTCTAATTTGATGAATCCCCCATTCAGAGGGGAATTTAATTACCTGATGCAAGGTGGAGGATATTTCTTTCATGTCGTGGATCTATGGACTTCCTATGATTACGTTATAAGCCATGTCAGTATCGATGACTTGGAACCTGGTGGTTTTGATCACCCTCTCAGCATAAGTGCTAAGCTCAATTTCTCCTTTTGTTATAACCGTGGAGTTACCAAACCCTGATATGGCTCATGCCCTTGGGATACTTGATTCCCCAATAGCATTTCTTCCACGACTCTTAGCAAAATGATATTGACTGAACTACCTGGATGAATCAACACTCTTTTTACATTAGTGTCATGAATAAGTACAGATATTACCAGAGCATCGTTGTGAGGAAACATTAATCCGCCGATATCTGCATCATCGAATGTTATATCGTCCGCTTCCAGATTTTCACGAACCCGTTTTCCATGCATAATTGTAAACTTTGTGGTTGTTTTGCAGACTACTCCGTTTACTTCTTCACCTCTGTGTATCACGTTGACGGTTCATTTTGGAGAAGGAGGCTTTAGGGGATCCTACCTGTTCCTCATATATGCCTGTTTACCTTTATCACAAAACAATTCTGTTAAATAGCCATCTTTCAATATATTTTCTATTTCACCTTGTAAAAATATGCAATCCGCAGTGTTGTGCCCATGATCGTTATGGAATTCGCAACAGTGATCGGGGTTCCTTCTATTTGGATTTGATTGCATCTCTTTGGACCACTTAACCTTGTCTCCCGTGTTCCTCAATATTGAGACAAGTTTAGTAGTACTTACATTAAAGGTATGATCCGCAATTCGGGTATTACCTCTGGGTCGTTCATCTTGATCTTTTCTGGATCTAGATGAGGATGAGACTACGTCTCTTCCTGGTGGTCTATAGTCTGACCTAGTGTTTTCGAGCCTGGGATGAATATCACGTCCCGAGGGTCCTAAATAAGGACCGTACCTATTTTTACCTGATCTTCTATCTGACTCAGGACGTCCGGATCTGGAATGATCTTCATCTCTCGAACGAGCAATGATATCTTCCTCTATTCTGAGTTTAGTACTATACATGTTATATACATCATTCCATGTTGTAGCGGGGAATTATCTTAGACTTTCCTTAAGTCGTCTCGTGGCTTCTGAGCTTTTATCGTTTAGGTTGTTTGCAAATGCCGTGGCTGCCCAATTATCAGGCACCCTGGGTAACTGCATTCTTTCTTGTTGAAACCTGTCTACAAACTCTCGGAGTAGTTCCGTGTCTCCTTATCTTATTTTGAATATGTCTTCCATTCTTTTCTCAACTTCTTGTGCACCAGAGTGTGCTTTTATAAATGAATCTGCAAGCTCAGCAAAAGAGTCAATAGAATTTTTAGGGAGAAGAGAATACCAGGTTAGGACTCCTTTGGTAAGTGTTTCCCCAAATTTTTTGACAAGGACTGATTCAATCTCTTGTTTTGTTAAGTCGTTGCCTTTTACTCCAGTAGTGAAAGCAGTCACATGATCACGCGGGTCAGTTGTTCCATCATATTTGGGAACGTCAGGCATTTTAAACTTCTTGGGTATAGGCAAAGGTGTCGCACTTGGCTTCCAAGGTTGTTGAGAATACATATCAACATCAATGCCTTTTATAATATGGGGTACTCCAGGAATTTGTTCGATGCGATCGTTCTGCTCCTTCATCTGTTTCTGCATGGTTAGCAGTAAATTTTGTAATTTTGAGTCATTAGATATATCTGGTCTCGCTTCGAGAGATTTATTAGGAGTATCTCCCCTTCCTGAGTTTGCCGACCCAAATTAAGGATTTTCCTTGGTGATGGTATTATTGGGGGGTGGTGTCAGTGGTGCAGGTAATGCTGTCGGTAATCCCCTCGCAAATTCTTGCAAAGCTTGGTTCACATATTCTACAATCATTTGCTTTACTTGATCTTGTTCCAACATTTGATCATTATTATCATTGTTGTTATTGGATCTTTCTGGGAATTGTTCCCTTGAACCACATGGGGTTCTTGAAGGTGATGGAACTGGGGTTCCATTCCTTTACTGGTTGTTGTCGTTGGAGTTCGACATAGTTCAGAGGATATCGCTTGAAAAGAAAACAAAGATTATCAGATTCCCGGTAACGGAACCAATTTGTTTAACCAAAGAATTAGATCCTTTAACTAAAGCTATTTCTAGGATGAACGCGGGTTACTGATAATCAAGGAAATAGATCAAAACGAATAATAGACAATGTTGCAGAAATATAGAAAAGCAAAATAGATTGTATTCGAGAATCAGATGCCTTTACAAGTTGTATTCCCCTCCCTTATATAGGAGATTCCTTGATATAACGCACAACTCTTGCTATGATTTCCCATTATTGACTAATTATGACATTAATGGGGCGTTACAAAGGATAATGGTAATTGGGGTACAATTACATAACGTACGAGTAATCAATTGTGGGTTCTTGAATATGCCCGTAGCTTTGTCCGGATTCATTTTGACTGTGTCTCTTCTCTGTCTTGATCATGTTGAGTTTCCCGTGGCTGATGAGCTCGAGGGTTTATTGAATCGTGCCTCTTTGTACCATACCTCTTCAAAGAATCACATCCAGCTGTCGTGTTCTCCTGTGTCCACATAACTGGCTGAGTTATCAAGAGCAGGCTTACGTGTGAAACTCTTTTTTTACCAATACAAAGGGTTGGGTGAGATTTGTATGCAACAGGATAGACCCCACCTTGCATGATAGTGACATGCCACTTTCCCGTGCTCTTATTGTGGGGGCCATTATGGCAAGGTTCCCGATCAACGTCGGGAACATCATGGCAAGGGCGATCACCAGGAAAATCCAGAAGAATGAGCACTCATATCCATTCCCGAACTTCCTCACTATGTACTTCCAGGACCAGGGAGTTGAGGGAAGGGACTTTGATCAGAAGGTGAAGCTGAAATTGCCATTCTCCTGGTACAACTTGAAAGGCCCAGAAAACCCCAAGGCCAAGAGAAAAGCCACTACTTCTACTACTGCGGAGGGGTCCTCTACTGCTGCCATCTCGGAGCCTTCCTCTGGTCCTTCTATTTCCATTTCTATATCAGTGCCCACCTTCTCCACATACCCTCAGACTGCTCTGAGGGTATCTCAGACATTGGCTGGTATCAACAACTGGCACCAGGTGGCTTATTCAAAGCTAACTAACCTCTCCACTTCCGTTGCAGCCCAGTCAGCTCCAGCACAAATTCAGTTGCCTCCAACATTGGAGGAGACCTTGAGGAGCTTGGTTGATAACCAGAAGAAGATATTGGAGACCCTGGACACACATGGGAAAGAGATCCATTCCTTGGGGAAGGTTGTGAAGAAAATGAAGAAAAGTCAGCATGAGCTGAAAAAGAGTCAGGTAAAGATGCAGAAGACCCAGGCTGAGCTGACTAAGGAGGTGGCCAAGTTCACAGCAGCGGGGGACATCCCCCTTGATCTATTGATAAGAGAGCCGGCCCCTGCAGATCAGGCAACACATGTTCCAAAGCAGGAGTTCACCTCAGCCTAGTGCCGAGAGGATCCATTCCCCGCATTGATGATATGGAGATCCAGCTCGAGGATCCAGCGGGAGAGGCCTCTTCCCAGCCACAAGACCCTGCTCTAGTGACTGCTACTGATCCTTCCTCCACAGCTGACCCGACCCCCATACAGACTGAGGCACCCTAGGGAGTTCTCTTACTCTCTCACCCTTTCCCTATTCTATATTTTTGCATATAGCATTGAGGGCAATGCTAATATTTATTTGGGGGGTTGGCCTCTATTGGTGATTTGGTAATTCAGACATTCAGATATTTTGGTTTGTAATAACTCCTAATATTGCTTTTTTTTTCTTTATTTGGATTTCCGTACTTTTGGTATGTATATATAAAGTTTCCGTTCTCATGTATATATTCATTCCCCTTTTGATGTATATTTGTCTTAATCTCCTATTGTATATATTCATTTTTATTTTCCGTATTTATATTGTATAACTTCTTTATTATTTTCTTTTATAGTTTAGCTTCTTTTTGAACTTATAGCTTCTTCTTTACTTTTTCGTTATCAATAAGCCCTTGGTTTTCTTAAGGCCACGGTTCTTTCCAAGGGTGGAAATTGTGTGAACCGGGTGTCTCTTCCCTACGACGGACGATGACGACCTTCTTAAGGGATTGAGTCCGTTTTTCATTTTGTTTTTGTTTTTCCTTTATTTTGGTAGTAATTAATAAATGTGACTCGAGTAAGCTTCACTTGGCACCAACATATTTACCTTTGATCTCATGGTTAGAGGCAAATTGTAGAGGAGTCTAGCTCTAGTTGTGACCTGTAGAATCTTGAGTTGACTAAAATTGTCATCAAGTGGTGTTTGTAGCCATAGGTGAGTTTTCAATCTAAACCAAGGTTGTTGTGGGCCCTCGACTCTATACTCTTTAACGATCCTATGGCTTGAGAGGTGAGGTTTGAATTGCATATCCCGAGTGCCGTGCCAGAAAGTCTAGAACTTGCCCTAAGTGTTTTTCTAGGCGAAATTTTAAGTTAGCTCAACTTGTGAAGTGATTGTAGGATCTCCTTGATTCCATTTTGAAATTAAAGACTTCCATAGCCTACCATGATAGAATCCTTACTCAACCCATTTTGAGCTTAAGCCTATTTGTTCAAATATCATGTTACAAACCTTCATCCGTTCTATAATGACCCTCTCTTGGCACCCATTATTTCCTTGAGAACTCATGATGAACAAGAGTCAAAATCAGAAGTTTGAGGGAGAGACGAGGAAATTCAAAGTGATGAACAAAATTGTCGAAAAAGGAAAGGCTAATAAAAGGTTGAAAAGCCAAAAAGAAACAAGAAGCAAAGTAAAAGTTGAAAGGACTCAATGAAACTAAGTTGAAAAGGCTTGGAATGATGAAATAGGAGAAAACTAAGCTTCAAGTAAAAGAAAGAGCGAATGAGTCTCTCCAAGTTCCCCAAGGAGAAGAAAATAACTGAAAGAGTCAAGAAAAAAAAACATGAGCTAAAGTGTGAAAATGGAGTGCTTAAGGAAGGATGTACTATCATAGTTCATCATGCCCGAATTTGATCCAAAAAGCCTTGATTACATCCCGTTAAAACCCTATAGGATCTCAAGTTTAGTGATCTTACATTAGTGGTGATTTACACGAAGGGCAAGCCTATGGTACTTAGAGCCGGACTTGTGGCATTCTTTTGAGAGCGAAGAGTGCACTTCTTGATAATCCCGGTCTTGAGCGTACATTCTATATGGTGAGATGAGCCTATGGAGAGTATAGGATAAAGAGTCTGGGATCCACAGTGACTTACATGAGAGAGCGAAGCTCTTTGATGAATTGAGTCAACTCTTGAAGCTTTGGTGTCACATTAGACATAGTGAACTAAGAAAGTCATTACATAATGTTGTCAATAATGCATTTGTGTTGGGGTTAATTTTTTGTGCCAATTGAAGATTGATAAAGTCACATTTGAACAGCTGAAATACTTTTTCTTTTTCTTGTGGAGGTAGGAGTTACCTTGTTTTCTTGAGGACAAGCAAAAGATTAAGTTTGGGGGAGTTGATAACTAGTAATTGTTACCTACTATTTACTCTCGTTTGTTTAGGTTTTGGGACAAAATTGCACTAAGGTACTCCCGAAAACTAATGCAAGGTGCTTAAATTACAGGTTTTGAGTAAAATTGAGGAGAATGGCTAAAGATAACTCAAAAAGGAGCCAAACTTGCATAGCCCAGGAACCCAGCAAAAGCGCTGACAGCGGTATTATTTCGTTGTAGCGGAATTCTGTTAACGGTTGCGGATTGAGTTGAGAGAGGTGTGTTTTGGAGTTTTTGGAACCGCTAACAATGCCAAAATTATGCTGCAGCATTTTCCTGTCCGCTGGAGCGCCCAATAATTCACTGGGAGTGGAATACCAGGTTCAGAGAGCTGTTAAAAATGATCCTCCACAAGAGCGCGGTCAGCGCTAAAATTTCGTTGCTGCGCTTCCAAGATCCGCTGAGGCACTCAATATTCCGCTGGGAACGGTATCAAGTTTCAGAGAACTGCCAAGTCAAGAATCGCGGTCCGCGCTTATAATTCTGCGGCCACGGAATCCACTCCGCTGAGGCGTTCAGTATTCAGCTGATAGCGGAATTTCTGTAAGGGTAATTTTGTCCAGTATTTTCAGCTGTGCATAACCTCTTTTTCTCATTTTTAGGGTATCAGATATTGTAAGGAGCTCATGAATAGTATCTTTTTACCTTTTTGAGTAATTTTAGCATAGATTCTACTCTTAATCTAAGATTTTATCTTTCTAATCAACATCTATGGCTTTAATTTCATCTTCTATTTTGATTTCTTCCATGAAAATGAGTAGCTAGTCCCACAAGTTAGGGTTGTGACCTAACCCTAGTGTGAGTATTTAATGGGTCTTCAATTTTGGGGTCTACTTGTGATTGGGTCTATGATATTTAGTCTATTTCATGCTTAATTCATTGATTAGTGGTTGCGAACACTGATTCATGCCTTTTTTTACCAGGGTTACTCTTGAGAAAGATAACCCAAGTCTAGGAAAAATAGGCTAACAAGGAATCAGGGTGAATTCAAGAGATTGATAGCCCCATTTAAAGGGTGGAAACTACCCGACTTGAGCCATTCCATTTTCTTTGTTGAAACACTCAATTAGGCTTGAGGAAGCCAATTCGGGCAAAGTCACCCAAACATTCGAGAGGTATTGGGTGAGTAATTTAGTGTGAGGTTATATCACGAGCCCATGACCCACAAGTTTATCCTAGATTTTATATCCTGTTAGATACTCACCTAGGTGTAAGTTGCATCCCTTGTGCCCTTAAATACTTGATAAGACCTTCACAAAAATATTGTAGCTAGCTTGTTAGTTGTAATTTTGAGTATTAAAACTAGTATAGAATCAAAACAACCCATGTTTAGAAGAGAAATTAAGAACAATACACACTGCTAAGTCTGATAGAAACTCAACTCCAATCATCTAACTCCCTGTGGATTTCGATCCTGATCCTATTGGGTAAAAGTTACATCGACCTTGCCTTGCCGTTCTATAGTGGTATAGGTGGGAGCTGATCATTTTCTAAAACCCATTTTTAAAATGTGTTTTCTCTGCCTGGTCCATATGTTGGGACAAGCGTGCGCTCGACAGAATCAGTGTTCTTTGATTAGCTGCGAATATATTATTTTTATGAGAAAAAATACTAAAGTTATTTTATAAGTTGTTTGATGGTGTGATATGTTTGTGAGCAATGATGTTGGGTTTGATAGTTTGATACGACTCCGAGCCATGATGTTGGAGCATTGTGTATGCCTTTGTACATCACCCGAGCATTGTGTATGCTTCTTGATATATTTGGAGTATTGTGTATGCTTTAGTGAGGATTGTGTATGCTTCGTTACATATTTAAGGCATTATGGTGTCGTTGTGGACTCGTAGAGGTATTGGTTAATTTCTTTCACTGCAGTTATGACAAGTCCTTAGTGTGTACTATGTTAGGTATGTGTACTCTTGTTGGTTAATTCTTATTATCTTTGTTGATAATATTTAAGGCATTGTGGTGTGTTTGTATTTCTAACACTTGTTTCAGGGGTATTTAAAGTGGCGGGTCGAGGATCTTACTGGGTTATATTCACGTATAAGTCATTCCTTACCTGCATGTCCATGCAACTACTATTCGTTACGACAGAGCTAGTAGTTGACGAGTTCGCTAGAGTGGAACCAGTTATTGAGGTGAGCCACCACATTATTTGTGGAGGCTGCCTGATCACGCCCAACTATTGCTTATAAAAAGGACAAAGCAGTCGTTGCAAATATAATCCGGTTTAAGCCCGGAGTCGAATCCAAATGGAACTAACCTATTTACTACAACTCTTAATAAGGTTAAGCTCAAACAATTTTCGGATGCAAGATTTTTATCAATATGCAGTGAAATTTATTTAGCTAAAGTAAAATGATAATAAAACTAACAATAATCAGTAATAACGATGAATTCAAGGGTAGAAAGATCTAGGGTATTGATTTTCCTAATTTTTGGATTAATTCTTAACTCTTTAGCTATAATCTCGCCATAATAATCTATGAGGATTATGGGTTATGGGCTACCGTAATCATCTCTAGATCAATTACGACAATTTACTAGAAGCATTTTTTCGAACTACTCTAGCTAACAATTTATGCAACTCAGGATTATCCCACCAAAGCTTCGTTATTTCTAAACCCACTTTTAAATCCAAGTAATTAATCTCTTCAATTACTCAAAAGTAGTGTTGTTCAACAATAATCTAACCAAGTATTCTTTCTCAAGCAACACAAGGCAATTGGACACGATTAATCAAGGGCCCATTCAATTAATCACAATACAAAATGTAGTTGAACAATCATAGAACAAACACAGCTCGATTATATCAAAATAGAGTTAAAAACTTCATCCACAAATTGGTTCCATCAACCCTAGACTAAATATTTAGCTACTCATACTAAAATAAAACAAAGCAATACTATGGTTCATGATTCACAATTAATGGTAAAAATAAGAAGAAAGAAAAACTCTAAAGATGTCTTGATCTATGCCTCCAATTGAGTCTAAAACAAGCTTAAACATACTTTTGGGCGAGTTTTGGGCTCTGATAGGTTTAGGTAAATTGCCCAGGAATTTACACTTTAGCCCCTGAAATCTTCCGATGTTAAATCCTCGACCGCGGTCGTGGTCACGGTCTCAATTGCGGACCCGACCGCGGTCGTTCACTAGCTTTCTGTTTTGCACCACGTTCCATCGTGGCTTTCACTGTTTTCTTTGTCTTTTCTTGATATTTTTCATCCGAGCTATCATTGATTGGTCTTGTATGTACATAATTGACTCCAAAACTCTCTTCATCTTCCTCCTAGCTCGGAGTGGCTCCTGCACAACATAAATATCTCAATTAAAGCATTTTATTATCTTTTATCATTTAAACATCAATAAATCATGGTTAATTTAGAGTATAAATAGCGTATACATTGCATAATATAAGATACTATCAACACCCCACACTTAAACCGTTGCTCGTCCTCGAACAAGAAAACCACACTCCACAGGCCTAACTTCACTAGGAAACTACCTCAGGGTAACATCCACACCTCACAGTGGACTCTCTCTTTAGCCGCGCAATGTCCCTAACCAGCTCACTTACTCTAAGTCTGAGGTCCAGACTTATCTCCCTTTCATGAGTCAAGTGCCTACTCACCAAAAGAAATTTATGTCATAGTCAATACAATTCGCAACACTAAGGACTTCAAATAAACAAAATTCGCTCACCCTCAGAAAGAACATTCTTCTTCCACAGAAAATGCACCATATGCTTGCACGTAGTTTGCTACTCTACTAATCGAGCTCATTCAGTCTAGGATCAATTAGGACTTTATTTGGATGTAATGTAGGCTGGATACTTTTGGATATAATAGTGACTACACCTCCCTAAGCACTTTAATACGTCTATTTCAACATTTAGGCCCATACTTAATGTCAAACCGCCATTCCACCCTTACATCAATATGTCATACCCCCTACTTCTTTTAGCACAATTATCTCAAAAGCCACCACCATCAAAGACTTATTCTTTACACAATACAACTTTTTTCCCCAGTTCAGGTGGCTTTTAGTAGTGATTTTCAGCACCGTGCACCTTTATTCGTATTTCCTCAGTTCCACTCAAAAGGCCAACCAACCACCCCACACTTTGACTTTTACATATTTCATCACAATTCAAGTGCTTATAAGAGGCGATAAGGTTCAAATAGATGGACAATTCAAAAATTGGTTTAGGCTTGTAATGTGGTTGCCAAAGAAAACATGATTACAGGCTAAAAGGGGTTAGCTATGGTATATAAAATTAGGTGGATGGAACATGTATAGATAGGGTTCAACAAAAAAAATGCCTATATTACTTCCTAGACCAAATAAGACTATCATTTTGCTTTGCAAACACACAGGGCAAGTTCTAGGCGTTAAACGTTAGCATAAAATACACAAAGCCTCACTCACACATGTCACATGACTCAATTCAGGTTGGATCATCAGACACTCCGCTCAAGGTACTTAAGCCAAATCAAGAACACACATTTTAAGGCTTTCTCGCTAGAGTCAACTAATGAGCCTAAGTGTCACACTAAAGTAGTCTATATTCAAGGCCCCATGGAATTAAGGGGTCCTATTTAATTCTTTCCCCGCCCATAAGTTTCTAACTAAAAATGAAAAAAACTAACTACACCCGGTTCAAATAAAAACCCTTAAAAAAGAATCGTGGTTTAAAGATAAACCAAGGGGGAGTTGATACACTACTACAAAACAAAAATATTTTTTTGTGTTCGACTTTAGTCCCTCAAGAAACCCGTCGAGTGGTATCAATCGTTGGTCCAAGTCGAAGTTAACTAAAACTAAACTACCAATCAAATATATACATATACAAAAACAACACACACATCCTTCCCCACCCCACACTGAAAAAGTTGGCATGTACCCATGTCAAATAAATTAAAGCAGAGTAAGGTAAGGGGACTTCCCTGGTACTCAGTCCTGATCGGAGACAGTGCTAGGATCAAGGCGACAAGCTCGTCCTAGCGCTCTCAGCCAGCGCATAATATTTTTCTCAGACTTTGCACTTTAAGTAGCTAGAGAATCAACTCTAGTACCCAGGTCCGTGACCGAAGTGCGCAGCCCAGCCATATTCTGCTCCAGAGATGTCAGACGGGTACTCCGGCGGGCCTGAGAGGCATGCATTGCCTCCTCCTGACCATCATCATCATCATCATCATGATCATCCAACTCATCCGAGGTGTTGCTTTGAGCAGCTTCAGGTGCCACCGGGTCTTTCCCGATGGTTACTTTGGTTGCCCTGAACGCGGCCTCCTTTGGCACCAACCCATCCATGTTGGAGTTCTCAGGAACTCTTGCCACTCTGAACAATTTGGTGGTCAGAGACGGAAAGTAAAATCCATACTTCTTTTCGATTGAGCGGATGAACATTTTTTCCTGGATAAGCCGGGCCACATCGAAATCATGACCATTCACAAAACACCATATCGTTGTTGCCCTAGGTCCATTGACATCAGTGGTGTTGCTCGATGGCAGCAGACGACTGTTAATGACAGTCACCGACGCTTTTCATCCTAAGTGAGGGAGGATGAGTTCAGGGTGCACATAGGTTTAACTCATATTAAGTCCTTGCCTGGCACACAGATGCTTTGGATGAAGAGGTTCCAAGTGACAGGCCTTTTCTGGTATGTCTGATAAAAATCTTCAGCCCTGTCGAAGGCTGGAAACCTGTACACTCGTCAGATGGCTTCGTGTGAAGCATCTAGTTTGGCACACCGTGACAACCCGATTCTCATGCTCTGGGAAATTTGCATAAAATTCTCTAACCAGCATCATATTTCCATCCTCCGGCTCCTCAAAGAAGATTTCAAGCCGACGCCGCAACAACTCTCGGTACATGTTTGGGATTTCCACCTGAAGAGCTGCTATGTCAATGGCCCTTTTGGCCACAGGATTCTTTTCTGCCTTCGCACTAAACCTCTCCTAGGATTTTCTAGACACAAACCGCCTACTGTCAAACTGGCTCGAGCTAGCCTGTGCCCAAACTCTAGAAGGAGCTCATGGGCCACTGGCGGAGGATCCTGTGGCCTGTCTCTTCATTGATGGATTCATGATACCTGACTAAATAAGTGCCACTATTAGTAAGGTTGTGAATAATGTGAACCCAGGGCGGTTATGCAAACTTCACCTGCCCCATGGTCACAATAGCATTTACATCTCATTGGGGCAATTCAACCAACACCTAGTGTGCATATGGCTACAATTTAGCACAAATAACCCCATAGAGTTACAAATCCTCCCAAATCAACTACAATGGCCTCACATATCTATCTCTACCACAATCTACCTATAACACAAGAGAGTCATGATTTTACCTCCCCATTCTATACTAAAAAGAAGACAAATTTACTCAAACATTTCTACAAAAATCTGAAAATGAACTACAAAAGAGAAAAGAAACAAATTCAAAAAAGAAGAAGAAAAGAGAAATCATGAACTTACTTGGTATTCTTGCATGATGGAGGTGATACCTTGTTAATGGAGGAAGAGGAAGAAGGAGAGCTTTTGGCGAGATGAGGAGGATGGGGAAAAGGGGGCATGTGTTAGGGATTTTGGGGTGGGAGAGGGAGAGTTAAATTAGGAGAAGGAGAAAGGGAATGGGGAAAGTGGGGGAGGGGGGGAGGGGGGATGGGCGGGTGTTTTAGGTTAAGAGGGGTTTAGAAAAAGAAAAGAAAATAAAAAAAACTTACCTGATGCATTGCCCCGACCGCACCCAGCTCTGCGGTCGCGGGCGTTGAGCAGAAAACTGTTGAAACACCGCACCCGGTCTGCGGTTGGGACCGCGGTCGCAGTTACCCAAAACAGTGACTCCCTTAATCATCATGCCTGGTCCGCAGTTGAGAC
This sequence comes from Nicotiana paniculata, assembly GCA_005239505.1. NCBI lineage: Eukaryota > Viridiplantae > Streptophyta > Magnoliopsida > Solanales > Solanaceae > Nicotiana > Nicotiana paniculata. The sequence goes on along the minus strand of ML338091.1, from coordinate 29,677 downwards.
CGCGGTCACGGACGACACTCCGTAATTCTTTATTCAATATTTTTATCTCTCCGGTGTTCGCTTTTAACCCCGACTCCTCCTGATGTCCACAAATATTTCCCTGCACACTAATAGCCCGGTTAGTATAGGTCACATCAAATACAACAATAAAACAAAAGAAAGACAAAAGAAGATCATGGGTTGTCTCCCAAGAAGTGCTTGATTTAACGTCTCGGCACGATGAATTACAACAAACCATGGGTTACCTCCCAGGAAGCGCCTGATTTAACGTCGCGGCATGACGCAGGATCTAATCATCACTCTTCATTCGTATCATGGGGCTCTTCCAAAGTTATTTCCACTCTATCCCCTTTTTCTTCAGTCATTCCAAGGTGATGTTTCAACCTCTGCCCATTCACCGTGAACTTATTTGTCCCATCTTCTGATTCAATCTCCACGGATCCACTTGAGAACAATTGCACCACTCTGAAGGGTCCTGGCCATTGGAACTTCAATTTACCCGTAAATAACGTCAATCTTGGGTTATATAGAACCACTAGATCTCCGGGTTTGAAGTTCCGATCCAAGATGTGCTTATCATGCATCAATTTCATCCTTTCTTTGTATAGTCTAGCACTCTCGAATGCGTGGAACCTGAATTCCTCCAGCTCATGCAACCCAGTGACTCTGTTGGTGTCCGTTGTCTCGATATCTAAATTCAGCTACCGCAATTCCCATAGTGCTTTATGTTCGAGCTCTACCAGAAGGTGGCATGCCTTTCCAAACACCAACTTGTATGGTGACATGCCAATTGAAGTTTTGAAGGATGTGTGGTATGCCCATAATGCATCATCCAGCTTCTTCGCCCAATCGGTCCTTATTGCATTCACTGTTTTTGTAAGGACACTTTTAATCTCCCTATTGGACGCTTCAACTTGCCCACTTGTTTGTGGGTGGTACGGTGAGGCTACCTTGGGGAGAACTCCATATTTCTCCAACAAGCGTGTGAACGCTCTATTGCAGAAATGGGATCCACCATCACTGATTATAACTCTTGGGGTGCCAAAACGTGTGAAGATATTTTTCTTTGTGAAACTTGTCACCCCTTTTGCATCATTGGTTGGGAGAGCCACCACCTCAACCCACTTGGAGACTGATCACGCCTCACCCACACTACTATATAATTATGAAGGCAAGGATTGTGTAGATTTTACCTGAATGGTCGGGATCGAATCCACAGGGAGTCTATAATAGGAGTGAGTGTATAAGTGATCTAAAAGGGCCGAGTGTTTCTAATTGCACTTCTAATCATTTTTTGGTGTGAACTATGCTAAGTGTATTCTATTGTTTGTAAGCTAATTAATGACTAACTTTGTTTTTGTTGTTGTTTTCTGATATTAATAAAGGCACTAGGGTCACGACCGTTGCCTAGGTGCATACACAACGGGGTTCAATTCTAAGGTCGGGGAATTGGCTAGGGATACAACTATAACCAATGCACGAAGGTGCTCACTCTATACCTCTCGGTAGTTTGAGTGATTTTACCCTAATTGCCCCTCTCGAGGTCAATTGGGTGCCAATTAATCAAGCAATTCAGGATTAGGTAGGGTGTTACTCTCTCGAGGTTTAACCCGTTAATTAGGGCTCAAGTAGGGTTTGACCATTTTTGGGTTCAACCCAATTGATTGAGACTACCAATCTCTTGATAATGTCCCAATTTCCTATTAGACTAATTTCTAGACTCAAGTCTTCTTTCTCAAGAAAGACCCAAGTCATGAAAAAGGTTGATTAGTGTTTGCAACCACTAATTATAGCAATAAAAACCTTGAACTAGCCTAAATAGCCAACACCCATTAATTTCCCAACCTTAATTTCAAAAATCCATTACATACCCACACTAGGGTTGAGCCACAACCCTAGCTAATGGTTCTAGCTACTTATAATCAAAGATGAAAACAATGATAGAGAATAAGAATAACTCATTTAATTGATTCCTAACAATGAAATTGAAGTTTTCAATGTTAAAAATGCAAGAACAAAGCTAGAAAGATAAAAAATCTTAAATATTCACGTGCTCTCTACTTCAGAAATTACAAGACATGTAAAGAAATTACAAAATAGTCTATTTATAGTCTGCCAAATTTTCGGACAAAAATGCCCCTGCGGGACCACTGCGGACCGCGAAAACACGATCGCGGTCCACGAAAACAATGAGGTTGTTGAGCTGTTGGTCTTCTGGTAAGGTTCGACCGTGGACCGCGAAATAAGGATCGCGGACTGCGGTGAAAACTTGCATTGTCTTCAATCCTCACCGGAATGCCACCGCGGACCGCGAAATGAGGACCGTGGCCGCGGTGGATACTTGTATTATTTCCCAAACTCACTGGACTTCCACCGCGGTCCACGAAATGAGGACCACGACCCAGTGGATGCTTGCCTTACTTTCGACCTCACTGGAATGCCACCACGGTCCGCGAAACAAAGACCGCGATCGCGGTGGGTGCTTGCCTTACTTTCGACCTCACTGGAATTCCACCGCGGACCGCGAAATGAGGACCGCGGCCGCGGTGGCCTTTTTGCTTTATCATCTTTGTTGTGTTTGATCCTTGTGCCAGATTCACTCATGTTTTGAGCATATTTTAGACTGAGTGTCTTCATTGCTGGTTCAATCCTGCAACAAGCACAACATATAAGCTTTCGGGGCCACTTTCTGTACCGTTATATCCAAAATTCATGTATAATGGAACGGAAAACGAGGCAAAAATCCAAGTTATCAACTCCCCAAAACTTAAGCTCTTGCTTGTCCTCAAGCAAACAAAATAAGCCCCACCCCTATGATAGATTTCACAAAAATTCGGCTGTACTAATGGTGATCTCAACTAGCATCAATTGAAACTAACCATAGCCCCTAATGCGAATGAATCATTGACAATGATTGAACTTTTGAAAACCATAGTTTCAAGTGTGATACAAGAGCTTCAAGGGTTGTTCCAACTCATCAATGAACTTCTAACTACTACCTCGGTCAGTGTGGATCCCACACTCTTATTCCGTGACTTCCCTAAGCATCTCACCTTTAGAATAATGACATTCAGGACGAGGAATATGGGGAATCTCTTATCTCTCATCAAGGAAAAAGTCCCAAGTTCGGCTCAAAGTACCATAGGCTTGCCCTTTGTGTAAATCACCACTAATGCAGGTTTCACTCGACATGAGATCATATAGGGCTTTTGTGGAATCATGATGAAGTCTTTTGGTTAAGGGAAGGAAGTATTTGGTCAGAGTGAATCTTATCTTTTCTTAAGCACTTCGTTTTTAACCGTTCTCATATTTTTTTCTTGACCCTTTGAGTCCTTTTATCTTTTGTAGGGTTGGAGAGACATTTTCTCATCAATTCCATCTTCTTCTTATGCTTTCCAAACTTTTGGCATCGTTTTTTCAGCAATTCCCTTTATTTCTTCTTTTCGTTCATTCTTTTCTTTTCATTCTTTTTCATTGACTTTTCTCTCTTCTTTCTTTTGTGCCTTCTTTTTCACTTCATCACATCTCTCGTCTCTCCCCCAAACTTATGCTTTTTGCCTAGCACGAAGGAAAGATCGGGTGCCAAGAGAGGGTAAAAGAATGGTTGAAGGCTTGTACCTTGGTTTGAAATAAAGGGTTTAAGGCTCAAACAGGTTGACTAGGGAATATGTCTTTTTGAAGGTCATGGAAGTTTTCAATTCTTTTTTCAAGCCAAGGAAATCCTATAGTCATTTCTCAAGTCAAATTACACCTAGAATTTAGCCTAGACAACACTCAGGGCAATTGCGAATTTCTCACCACTCATAGCTAAAGGATTGATACAGAAATTGAGTCGAGGGCCCACAACGACCTTAGTCATGTTTTGAGTAACAAAAAAAAATGGTCCTGAAGAACCATCCGATGATTATCAGCCAACACAAGAGTCTCAAGATTGTCACTATTACCATCCTAAACATAACGGTTTGTCTTTGACCATGGGATCAAAGGCAACTGTGTTAGGCCCAAGTGAATCTTTTCTTAAGGAACCGTTATTGAAAAACAAAATAACAAGAAAAGGAAAAGCAGACTCAAACTCTTAAGAAGGTTGTCACACCGTCCATCCTTGGGAAGAGCCACCCGGTTCACACAAATTCCACCTTTGGAAAGAACCGTGGCGTTAAGAAAACCAAAGGCTTATTGCTCGCGCGAAAACCAAACAAGAAGCTATGAAAGAAAAATAAGAAGCTATAAAATAGAAAAGAAATGCGTAAAGTAAAGTAAAGTGCGTGGGATAGAATGAATATGTACATTAGGGGAATTAGATGAATATACATAGGGGATGAATATTTACAATGGATAGTTAACTTATACATACCAAAATGGAAAATAACATAAAGAAAAAGAAGAAAAATATTGTTTGCATTATACAACCCAATGTAGCCAAAATCAAATGCCTATAGCGCCACTCCCCCAACTAATAGATAACATTGTCCTCAATGCTATATAACAAAAATAGTGCACAAAATATGGGAGAGAGAGGGAGAGTAAAGAAAACTCTCTATTGGCCCTCGGCCTGTTGTGGTCCCTGCTACTGTGTCTGTGAGGGGATAGGATCTGCCTGAGACTGGGATTGTGAAGGATCAGGATCTGCTATTGGCTGTGTCTATGAAGGAGCTGGGTCTGCTACTTCCTGTGATGGAGCTCCGGTGGGCTGGGCCTCCTGGCTCTGTGCCTGAGTCTGCTCTGTGGGAGGGTCTGCCAGTACAAGTCTGATGTCCTGAGCACGGGGAATAACCTTCCTCTTCTTCAATGGCCTCACCGGATCCTCCTCCCGCACTGACTGAGGCTCTGGCTGCTGCTGTGGCTGTGGCTCTGTAGGGTCTGCTAGTAGCATCTACAATGGAATCTGATCACCCGTTAGCTTGTCAACCTCCTTTCTCAACTTAGCCACCTCCTCCTTTGATGCCCGAGTCTTCCTCAACTTCTTTGTTTCTCTGGCCAGCTTTGTCAATGCACTCTCATATGCACCCACCGCGTCCAGGATTTTCTTCTGGTTTTCCAAAATTTCTTTCAGAGTGTCCTCAATGGACTGCGGGACATGTGGTGGGGGAGGAGTAGCTGGGTCTACCACAACTGTAGAAATTTCAGTCAACTTTGTAGTAGTTGACTGCATCCAATTGTTGAGGCTTGTCAGTGTTAGGTTCAGCCGGTGAGCAGTCATGGGATAGGCTCTGGTGGAGGGAATGTCAGTGGCGGTGGAGGTAGACGGGCCTGGAACCTCCTCTGGAATGGCAGGCTGGGGAAGGGAAGGTTTTACCACCACCACTGGCTCTTCAGACTGGCTAGTGGAGGCAACATACTTACCCTTTGACTTCTTTTTAGGGTTGTCCTCATCCTTCAAATCATACCAAGAAAAGGGCGCTTTGGGCTTGACTTTGGTGTCAAAGCGCTTCTTGGTGACCTCTTGGTCTTCACAGTACATTGTCAGATAATGAGGAAAAGGATAAGAAGTATCACCTGTGCTGACAACCCGGCTAATGACCTCAGACATCACATTCCTCACATTGATGGGGTACCCACCCATGATAGATGCCACCAACACAACCCGACTGGGGGGCGGGTCTTGTCATGATGGGTCGGGTCTAGCCTGCTTCATACAAAAGTTTCCCACCCTTTTTCTTCGAAGTTAAGGGTCTTCCTGGTGATAGTATTCCCAGCAGTTAGCCACTCCGAAGTCTCCCCGGGCTTAACCAAGTGTAAAGCTAACCAATTTCTAGCAGCATCCTTTTCTGCCAGTTTCTCCCGGTACAAGGAATCATCCACATCATCCATCTCCAAATAGTCATTGAGTGAAACTCCATCAAAAGGCACTGTGAGATTGCGAACTTGAGATGCCTTTGAGTCCTTTTCAAGAAATAGCAAATTTGTGTAGAACTCCTTCACTATGTGCTCATTTGCATCCGGGAGATGCTCAGTAAAGTAAGACCACCCTTTTCTGTCTCAGAACTTTTGCTTCACGTTGGGGTTGTAGGTAGACAAATATTTAAGTGAAAAGGTACGCTCCAAAATAAGTGACCACGCAATCCACAATTCCCTGAATCTGTGAAAGGCCTTCTCACTGACAAAACGATCTTTTCACGCATCCGGATTCCGAGTGCGCTCGACCCCTTCAACCACCTGTTCATCCCCCTTGCTATCACTTGAATTCTCCCCATATAAGGAAGCTGTAGGGGAAGTAGAATATGAGTGTGCGCTAGAGGCGGATTTAGCTGGGGAAGCTGCATGTGCTGGGGTCGGGAGAGATGATACAGGGTCCATTGGAGATGACTGTGATGAGGCCTCCTCTGATGGAGCATACTCACTTCCCGATGGTGAAGGAGGGGAGTCTATAACTCGACTGGGCCGTCAGGATGACTGAGGAGGAATTGAAACTTTGGACAGTTTCCTTGGTGCCCCCTGGCCTCTCCCCCTTTGAGATTCTCCTCTACCAGTGTGTTTACGACCGCCTCCTCGAAATAGCACCATTGCCTGCAAAGTACACATAAGTGAACATGGTTAGTTTCCAGAGCATTGTTGTGCAAACACTTCAGTAACAATGAAAACTAAATGCACTATTTTTAGGCCACCCTGGACCGTAAAAAGTAAACTGCGGACCGCAGTAGGGACCCTCTGATGAGAAAGACTCTCTGGACCTTCACATCGCAGGCCGCGAAAAATCGACCGCGGCCGCGAAGTAAGATCCAGTATAGTATCAGTTCTGGAAGACAGGGACCGCGGACCGCGAAAAAGCAATTTGGATTTTGCAAATAGAAGCACCGTGATTCGCGAAAAAAGGATCGCGGACCGCGAAATGGGATTTTACCTAGGGTTTCCAGATTTTGCATTTTTTACGCTAAAGTGGTCATTTAGATGAGCCCTACACGAGTAATCAGTGTAATTGTATTCCAAGGGACTATCATGAACCTATTTGGACTAACCCTAACATTTTACAAGCCTAAAAAGAGAAAAATTAGGAAAAAGAAGATGAAAATAAAGAAAATATAGAAATTAAGAAGTTAATGAAGCACAAATACACTTATTAGATGCTTGGATGATAGTTTGGATGAGAGAAATGAATTTCGGAGAATGCAGAGTAAGACACAGTCGAAGGGAGCTTTGAATAGCTACAGTGCGTAAAGTATGAAATAAAACCGTAGTGGCCTATTTATAGAGAAGAGCTGGGGACCACCCCTCTTACCCTACCGCGGACCGCGAAAAATTGACCGCATTCCGCGGTAAGTCAGTTGTTTATGGCTCAGGAAAAAGCTCATCGCGGTCCGCGAAAAATTAAACCGCGGTCGCAGTGCGTTAGGCTCAGAAAGGCATCCTTCAGTTAAATGGGCTTCGCGGACCGTGAAAAAGCGATCGCGGCCGCGAAGCAGATTCCAGTGAACTATTATTGCAGCCTTTGGATTTCGCGGACCGTGAAAAGGAGACTGCGACCGTGAAGTTAATTCCAGTAAGGTTCTGTTTCTACACTTAGCCAGATTTCCTGTGTCAAAATCATCCTACACATCCAAAAACCAGTTAGTGTAACAGTGAAACCTATTCTACCAAGAAAAACAAAGAAACAAAAGTAAAGACACATGGGTTGCCTCCCAAGAAGCGCCCGATTTAACGTCGTGGCACGACACCTGTTACCGGTATCATTTGAGATGAACAAGTGCCACCACGTGGCTATCATCGACTTTGCCAAGATAGTGCTTTACCCGGTGACCATTTACTATGAAGACTTTACCATTTTTGTTCTTAAGGTCAAGAGCCCCAAATGGAGTAACAAATACCACTTCAAAAGGCCCACTCCACTTTAACTTAAGTTTCCGAGAAATAGCCTCAACCGAGAATTGAACAATAAGACCAAATCACCAACCTTGAACTCTTTACCTCGAGCATATTTGTCATGTAGGTACTTCATTTGTCCTTATACAAAGACGAACTGGAGTACGTATGGAATCGAAACTCATCCAACTCATTCAAATGCTCCACCCGAAGATTTGCAGATACATCCCATTCCAAGTTCAACTTTTTAAAGGCCCACATAGCCTTGTGCTCTAACTCCACCGGAAGGTGGCATGCTTTTCCAAAGGCCAAGAGATATGAGGACATCCCAATTGGTGTCTTGTAGGCGGTCCGGTAAGCCCAAAGAGAATCATCTAATTTCTTATCCCAGTCGATCCTATTGGCATTGACCGTTTTGGATAATATGCTCTTTATCTCTCTATTAGACACTTCAACTTGGCCACTAGCCTGAGGGTGGTACGGGGTAGTGACTTTCTGATTGACCCCATACTTGGAAAGAAAAGGAGTCGAAGACTTTGTTGCAAAAATGTGACACCCCGTCACTGATGATGGCTCGTGGAGTGCCAAACCTAGTAAAGATATTCTTCTTGAGAAAGGCTATCACACTCCGCGCTTCATTGTTTGGTAAGGCCAGGGACTCCACCCACTTTGACACATAATCAACCGCAATCAAGATGTACGTGTTCCCACATGAACTCACGAATGGACCCATGAAGTCGATGCCCCAAACATCAAAGATATCTACCCCGAGAATCGAATTTAAAGGCATCTCATATTTTTTGGAAATTCCCCCGGCTCTTTGGCATTCATCACACCTCTTCACTAGTCACTAGCATCCTTATACAAAGTGGGCCAAACGAACCCACAACTAAGCACTTTAGAAGCAGTTCTCACCCCTCCGTGATGACCACCATACGGTGAGGAGTGGCAAGACTCAAGGATAGCTAGTTGCTCTTTTCTGGTACACATCGCCGGATCACCCCATCGGTGCAAATCTTGAATAAATAAGGCTCGTCCCAATAGAAATTCAAGATATCCCTTTGAAGCTTCTTCCTTTGGTTAGAAGAGAGCTCACTAGGGACAACTCCGGTGACGAAGAAATTAGCAATATCCGCGAACCATGGCATTTCTATCATTGACATTGAAAGGAGTTGCTCATCCGGAAAACTATCATTGATCTCAAGTTCGTCACAAGGACGTCCTTGCTCCTCCAACCGGGACAAATGATCGGCTACTTGATTCTCACTCCCTCTTCGGTCCACGATCTCTAAATCAAACTCTTGTAATAACAAAACCCATCTCATAAGTCTTGCCTTGGAATCCTTCTTGTTCATGAGGTACCGGAGTGCTGCATGGTCAGTGTGAACTATGACCTTGGCACCCAACAAATAAGGGCAAAATTTTTCCATGGAAAAGACTATAGCTAGAAGCTCCTTCTCCGTAACTGTGTAGTCCATTTTGGCAGAATTCATTGTATTGTTGGCATAGTAGATTGAATGAAACACTTTGTTCACCCTTTGCCCAAGCACAACACCCACATCAACATCGCTTGCATCACATATAAGCTCAAATGGTGCACTCTAATCCGGCACCGTGATAGTGGGAGTGGTAGTGAGCTTGTGTTTTAAGAGTTCAAAAGCTTGCATACAATGCTTATCAAAATTTAATTTAGCATCCTTCTCTAACATCTTGCATAATGGATTCACCACCATAGAGAAATCTTTGATAAACCGCCGGTAAAAACCAGCATGGCAAAGAAAGCTACGGACTCCTCTCACTGAAATAGGTGGTGGAAATTTTGAAATAACCTCGATCTTTGTCTTATCAACCTCAATGCCATTCTTTGAAATCTTATGGCCCAAAACGATTCCTTCCTCCACCATAAAGTGGCATTTTTCCCAATTCAAGACCAAATTCGTTTCTTCACACCGAGCAAGGACTCTATCAAGATAACTTAAGCATTCGTTGAAAGAATCCCCAACGACACTAAAGTTGTCCATAAATACTTCTAGAAAGTCCTCCACCATGTCGGTGAAGATTGCCATCATACATCTTTGGAAAGCGGCTAGGGAATTACAAAGTCCGAATGGCATGCGAGCAAAGGCGAAATTTCCATATGTGCAAGTAAAGGTAGTCTTCTCTTGATCCTCCAGGGCTATCAAAATTTGATTATATCCATAATACCCGTCAAGGAAACAATAAAAGGCCCTACCTGCGAGCCTATCCAACATTTGATCCAGGAATGGTAAAGGAAAATGGTCTTTGTGGGTTACAATGTTGAGCTTGCGGTAGTCCATGCACACCCGCCATCCGGTAACCGTCCTTGTAGGAATGAGCTCATTTTTATCATTTTTATCACTGTCATTCCACCCTTTTTCGAAATGCATTGGACCGGAGAAGTCCAAGCGCTATCCCAAATTGGATAGACAACATTCGCATCAAGCCATTTTATAATCTCCTTTTTCACCACCTCTTGCATAGCTTCATTGAGTCTTCTTTGATGTTCAACAGAGGGTTTGGCTCCATCCTTCAATATGATCTTATGCATGAAAAAGGCGGGGCTAATACCCTGAATATCATCCAAGGTCCAACCGATTGCTTTCTTCCTCCTCCTTAGCACTTTTAAAGTTGAGTCAACCTGCATTTGGGTTAGGCAAGAGGAAAGAATAACTGGTAAAGTACAAGAGGGACCAAGGTATTCATACCTGAGGTGGGAAGGAAGTGGCTTCAACTCCAGATTCGGAGGTTCTTCAATGGAGGCTTTGTTGGTGGGGTCTTCCTGTTCTCCAAGTCCAAAGACAATTTTCTGGGAGCATAAGAATAAGACCCCATGCCCTGGTGCTCTCAAGCACACCATCCACCACTGAGTCCTCATGATTCAACAAGGCCAACTCCACAGGATCATCAACATGGATCATAGCACTGGCGTCGTCAATAATAACCTCGGACACGAGGTCCATAAAAGAGCAAACTTCAGTGTTGTTGGGATGCTTTNGCCTTCTCGGTGGCAAGGAAAGGCCTCCCCAAGATAATAGGGACCTCAAAATCAACCTCACAGTCGAGGATAACAAAATCTGCCGGCAATATGAATTTGTCCACTCTCACTAAGACATCATCAATAATATCTAGGGGCCTCTTCATTGATCTATCTGCCATTTACAAACGCATAGAGGTCTCCCTAGGTTGTCCGATCCCGAAAGTCTTGAACACAGAATATGGCATCAAATTTATGTTTGCCCCAAGATCATATAGGGCTTTTGCAAAGTCTGCACTCCCAATTGTGCAAGGAATAGTGAAGGCACCCAGATCTTCAAGTTTTGGTGCCATGGAGTGAACAATAGCACTCACTTGGTGAGTCATCTTAATGGTCTCACACTCCATGGACCACTTTTTAGTCACCAAGTCCTTCATGAACTTAGTGTATCCTGGCATTTTCTCCAAGGCCTCAACCAATGGAACATTTATGGTAAGACTCTTCATCATATCAAAGAACTTTTTAAACTGGGTCTCTTTCTTCTGTTTTTCCAATCTCTAAGGTTAGGGAGGAGGTGGCCTAGGCAATGGTGCCTTTGGGGCCACCGGTTCAGACATGTCAATTATGTGCTCCCTAGACGGGTTCACATTTCTACCCAAATCTTCCCCATTGTCATGAATGTCAATTCTTACCTCACCTTCAATTGGCTCATCCATTGCTTGTTCCACATCAACTGGTAACTCATCTTGGGGTACAACTTCATCATCAACAACCTTCTTTGGCCCCGAAATACTTGCTTCACCACCTTTGCCACTCCGAGTAGTTACCACCATGGCATGACCGGTGTTGTTGTTGTTCCCACCCTTGGGGTTCACTACCGTATCACTTGGTAGTGCACCCTTCGGGCGTGTGTCTAAGGCATGTGAAATCTGGCCCATTTGTACTTCAAGACTTCGGATAGAAGTAGTGTGAGAGGGTATTTGGCTTTCACCCAGGAGATCCGGGTTCGATCCCCGGCAACGGCACCAAAAAGTGATCACGCCTTACCCACACTACTATATAATTATGAAGGCAAGGATCGTGCAGCTTTTACCCGAATGGTCGGGATCGAATCCACAGGGAGTCAATAATGGAAGTGAGTGTATAAGTGATCTAAAAGGGTCGAGTGCTTCTAATTGCACTTCTAATCATTTGTTGGTGTGAACTATGTTAAGTGTATTCTATTGTTTGTAAGTTAATTAATGACTAACTTTGTTTTTGTTGCTGTTTTCTGATATTAATAAAGGCACTAGGGTCGCAACCGTTGCCTAGGTGGATACACAACGGGGTTCAATTCTAAGGTCCGGGAATTGGCTAGGGATACAGCTATAACCAATGCACGAAGGTGCTCACTCTATACCTCTCGGTAGTTTGAGTGATTTTACCCTAATTGCCCCTCTCGAGGTCAATTGGGTGCCAATTGATCAAGTAATTCAGGATTAGGTAGGGTGTTACTCTCTCGAGGTTTAACCCGTTAATTAGGGCTCAAGTAGGGTTTGACCATTTATGGGTTCAACCCAATTGATTGGGACTACCAATCTCTTGATAATGCCCTAATTTCCTATTAGGCTAATTTCTAGACTCAAGTCTTCTTTCTCAAGAAAGACCCAAGTCATGAAAAGGTTGATTAGTGTTCGCAACCACTAATTATAACAATAAAAACCTTGAACTAGCCTAAATAGCCAACACCCATTAATTTCCCAACCTTAATTTCAAAAACCCATTACATACCCACACTAGGGTTGAGCCACATCCCTAGCTAATGGGTCTAGCTACTCATAATCAAAGATGAAAACAATGATAGAGAAGAAGAATAACCCATTTAATTGATTCCTAACAATGAAATTGAAGTTTTCAATGTTAAAAATGCAAGAACAAAGCTAGAAAGATAAAAACCCTAAAATATTCACGTGTTCTCTACTTCAGAATTTACAGGATGTGTAAAAAAAAATTACAAAATAGTCTATTTATAGTCTGCCAAATTTTCGGACAAAAATACCCCTGCGGGACCACAGCGGACCGCAAAAACATGACCGCGGTCCGCAAAAAAAATGAGGCTGTTGAGCTGCTGGTCTTCTGGTAAGGTTTGACCGCGGACCGCGGTGAAAACTTGCATTGTCTTCAATCCTCACTGGAATGCTACCGCGGACCGCGAAATGAGGACCGCGACCACGGTGGAAACTTGTATTATTTCCCAAGGTCACTGGAATGCCACCGCGGTCCGCGGCCGCGAAATGAGGACCGCGGCCGCGGTGGACTTTTTGCTTGATCATCTTTGTTGTGTTTGATCCTTGTGCCGGATTCACTCCTGTTTTGAGCATATTTTAGACTGAGTGTCTTCATTTCTGGTTCAATCCTGCAACAAGCACAACATATAAGCTTTCGGGGCCACTTTGTGTACCGTTATATAAAAAATTCATGTATAAGGGAACGAAAAACGAGGCAAAAATCCAAGTTATCAGATACTTATTCAACTGTAGCCAATATATATTTGTTACCGCATGAGCTGAAGAATGGCCCCATGAAGTCGATCCCCCACATGTCAAACACCTCCACCTCTTGAATTGTGGTTATTGGCATCCTATGACGGCGAGATATGTTGCATGTCCTTTGGCATTCATCACAACTTTTGACCCAAGCATGGGCATCCTTGAATAGTGTAGGCCAATACAATCCCGATTCCAACACCTTTGCTGTTGTCCGGATTCCTCCAAAGTGTCCACCATATGGTGAAGCATGGCAAGCCTACAAAATAGAAGGTTGATCTTGCTCGAGGATACACCTCCGGATCATTTTATCAACACATATCTTAAACAGTAGAGGATCATCACAGTAATAAGCATGACAATCACGGAAGAATTTTTTCTTTTGAATTGAGGAGAGGTCATAAGGTACAATACCACTTGCTAAGTAGTTAGAAGTATTAGCATACCATGGTGCCTTCGCCATTGTCACAGCAAGTAATTGCTCATCCGGAAATGTCTCAGTGATATCTTCAACCTGCATTCTCTTTTCTGCTCCTTCCAACCTCGAGAGGTGGTCCGCCACTTGGTTGTCCGTCCCCTTTCTGTCACGAATTTCCAGGTCGAATTATTGTAGAAACAGAACCCAGCGAATCAAGCATGGCTTTGACTCTTTCTTTTCTATCAAGTACCTAATTGCTGCATGGTCAGTATAAATAATAATTTTTGAGCCAATTAAGTACGACCTGAATTTATCGAAGGCATACACTACAGTAAGCATTTCCTTTTCCGTGACAATGTAGTTCAGTTGTGCACCACTAAGCGTCCTACTTGCATAGTAAATCGGGTGCATCATCTTATCCTTGTGCTGCCCTAAAACTGCTCCTATAGCATAATCACTGGCGTTGCACATGAGCTCGAATGGTTGCTCCTAGTTGGGTGCAACAATAATGAGTGCAGTCACCAATCTCTTCTTCAGCTCCTCAAATGCTAACCTGCAATCATCATAAAGCACAAAGGTCTAGCCTTTTCAAGAAGCTTACATAAGGGGTTAGAAATCTTAGAAAAATCCTTAATGAACCGCCTATAGAATCCGGCGTGCCCAAGGAAACTTCACATTGCCTTTAACGAAGTGGGTGCTAGAAGCTTCTCGATCATATCAACTTTGGCATGGTTGACTTCAATTCCCTTTTTGGACACTCTATGCCCCAACGCTATTCCTTATTGTACCATAAAATGGCACTTCTCCTAATTCAGCACCAGATTTGTCTCCACGCATCTTTTGAGCACTCTTCTTAGGTTGTGAAGACAATATTCGAATGAATTCCCCACTACGGAGGAATCATCCATAAACACCTCCATAATATCCTCAACCATGTCAGTAAAAATGGCTAACATGCACTGTTGGAATGTGGTCGGTGCATTACAAATTCCAAAGGGCATTCTCCGAATGGAAAAGATGCCATACGGACAAGTGAAAGACGTTTTCTCTCTATCTTCCGGGGCTATTGAGATATGATTATACCTCGAGTATCCGTCCAAGAAATAGAAATGGGATCGCTCAGCTAACCTGTCCAATATCTGGTTAATGAAGGGAAAAGAGAAATGGTCCTTTCGGGTGGCTGCGTTTAGTTTCCGATAGTCCATGAAAATTCTCCACCCCATGACTGTACGAGTTGAGATCAACTCATTCTTTTCATTTTTTACGACCATCATTGCTCCCTTTTTCAACACACACTGGACAGGGCTGACCCAATTGCTATCAGAGATGGGGAAGACAATGCTCGCATCCAACCACTTGATCACTTCCTTCTTTTCTACTTCCTTCATATTTGGGTTCAACCGTCTTTGATGTTCCCTGGAAGGTTTGTGCCCTTCTTCCAGAAGAATCTTATGCATGTAGAAGGCTGGGCTGATACCCTTTATGTCTGCCATGGTCCAACCAATGGGAGTCTTGCATTCTTGCAATACCTGCAATAATTGTTCTACCTGCGCAGCTAGCAAACCAGATGATATAATAGCAGGCAAAGTAGAATTTGGGCCCAAGAAAGCATACCTGAGGTGGGCTGGAAGCGGTTTCAAGTACAACTGTGTTGGTTCTTCTATTTATGGCTTTACAGGTGGTGTCACTCTCTCTTCTAAACGTAAGGTCTCGAACTGAGGTTCCCTTTTCGAGAATCCTTGACCCTCGAGGGCCATGACCCACTCTGCCAACCCTTTACCATCCATTTCTTCTAAATTTGTCAAGTAGGCTCCCAATGGATCTTTGACATTAAGGGTCTCATCCTCTTCTTGCAGTATCACATCCACAACCTCTAGTAGTGAGCAGTTTTCATATTCACTGGGTCTCCTCATGGATTGTGAACGTTGAATATTACTTCTTCATTGTTCAACCTCATTTTTAGTTCTCCAGTATCATAATCAATCAACGCTCTCCCAGTGGCTAAGAATGGCCTTCCCAAAATGATGGGTATCTTCTCATCTACCTGGCAGTCCAGAATAATAAAGTCTGCAGGGAATACAAATTTTCCCACTTGCACCAGCACATCATCAAGAATTCATGTCGGCCTTTTAACCGTGCGATCAGCCAGTTGTAGCAGCATTGAGGTTGGCCTAGCTCAGCCACTGAGCAGTTTTGTATAGATTTCCAAGGGCATCAAGTTTATGTTGGCTCCCAAGTGACACAATGCTTTTGTAAAAGCATAACTCCCAATAGTACACAAAATAGTCAAGCTACCTGGATCAAACATCTTTTGGGCCATAGGTCTTGTCACTACCGCGCTGCAGGTCTGTGTTAGAGTTACAGTGGACAGGTCCTGGAAGTCAAATTTATGCGACATCAGGTCTTTCATCATCTTTGCATATCTTGGAATTTCCCTCAAATCATACATCAGGGGAATATTCAATTGAATCTGGCGAAGTATCTCCATGAATTTCCTGTATTGATCATCTTTCTTCTGTTTTGCCAATATCTGAGGGAATAGTGCAGGAGTCACTCTTTGTCCATTTCTTGTTGGATGTTCTTTTTTGGTAGCTTGTGGAACAAGAGGTACCACATGTTCTGAGACTTGTTCACTCTCTTTTGTCTTACCCTTGTCAACATGTGACTGTTCAACTACCACTTCAGTGAGTTTTGCTGATTCATCTGCCTCTAATGGAACTGGAGTGGGTGGTGTAGTCTCTATTCTGGATTGAGAAACTTCTTTCTCTCTCTCTAAATCTCTCACATTCCGGAGACTTACTGCCATTAGATGATTTGGATTTTGCTCCTTTGGGTTAATATTTGTGTCTGCCGGCAATGTTCCTTGAGGGCGGTTGTTTAAGGCCATGGACAATTTGAGTTTCAATGCCTTTAATTGCTGAGTCATGTGCTGCCAAATTT
The DNA here is from genome assembly GCA_005239505.1 of Nicotiana paniculata. Classification (NCBI taxonomy): domain Eukaryota; kingdom Viridiplantae; phylum Streptophyta; class Magnoliopsida; order Solanales; family Solanaceae; genus Nicotiana; species Nicotiana paniculata. Next base: position 13,002 of record ML338091.1, on the reverse strand, counting down.
TCCTACATCTTACCATTTGTTCCCATGAGTTGCTGCATCATGCCCCTAATTTCTACCATGTTGTTGTCTTTCTACTGATGAGGTGGCTGATATGCCAATTGTTGTTGGTGCTGCTGTTGGTAGCCCTGTTGCCATTGATATGGCACCACTTGGCCTTGTGGCCGTATACCTCCAGGTTGTGGCATGTTGGGCATGTATTACTAATTAGGTACTGGCCCCCATTGTTGTCCTCCTTGCCTCTTACCCCCAAAATTATTAACATAATAGTCCTCTCTGAAGCCCTGGTTATCACTCTCTCTACTCCATGAGCACACATAAGACTGATTAATGCAAGGGGTACACAGTCCTCCATTTGTTGTATCAACAATATACACTTGCTTTGTACCCATATCATCAATCTTCTTTGACAGTATACTCATCTGAGTCATGAGTGTGGCTATGCTCTCTACATGTGAATTGTTTGGGTCAAGAGGGATAGAATGCACTATTGGTGTCAGGTTCGTACCTCCCGTCATCCAGCCTGAATTATGAGACATCTTATCGAGAAGAATCTTGCACTCTGTAAATGTCTTGCTCAGAAATGCACCCCCAGCTGAAGCGTCTACATTAGCTTTCAAATTGTCTGCCAAACCCATGTAGAATCTCTGGCCAAGCATCTGGTCTGGAATGCCATGGTGTGGACACTTCACTAACATCCATTTGAACCTTTCCCATGTTTCCTTCAAGGTTTTAGTAGGTTTCTGCTTGTACTGCAATATCTCATCAATCTTCCTTGCAGTCTTGTTGGGAGGAAAGAACTTTTTTAGGAACTGCTTGACTAATTCCTCCCAAGTGGCAACGAAATTTATTGGGAGCGAATTCAGCCAAGTCTGAGCCTCTCCAGTCACCAAGACCGGAAACAGTAGCAACTTGATGGCTTCCGGGGTCACATTCGGCTACCTTTGGGTCACACAAATTGACAAGAAATTTTTCAAGTGTTGTTGTGGGTCTTCAAGAACAGACCCTTATTCTGCAACAGATGCAACATGTTGTTGGTGATCTGGAATATCTCAGCTTGTATCTTGGGCACAGCAATGGCAGTGGCCAGGTTGTCAGTAGTTGGTTGTGCCCAGTCATAAAGAGCAGCTTCTGGCACAAGAGGTGCCACCACTCCATTATTCGGATCAACTCGGTTTGTTTCGATTGTTTGCATCGACGTCATCCACGTTGTCCATTTCAATTTCGAGTTGGTGTTTTTGTTGTGAATGTTTGTTCTTCTTGTTGGCACGATTTAATGCCCTAAATGTATTCTCGGGGTCTAAGAGTCCTTCGAAAAGTTCAGAGCGAAGAACTTCTAGGCATACACTTGAGTCATAAGAGAGTTCAACGTGAGAATTTCAATGGAAAAGTTTATAACACCGTAGAAAATTGGTCTAAACTAAAAATCCTAGAAATTATTCTAAGTTGTAATAAATAACACCGTTAGTTCCCCGAAAACAACGCCAAAATTTGATCACGCCCAACTATGCCTTAATAAAAAGGACAAAGCGGTCGCTGCAAATATAATCCAGTTTAAGTCCAGAGTCGAATCCACATGGAACTAACCTATTTACTGCAACTCTTAATAAGATTTTTATCAATATGTAGCGGAATTTATTTAGCTAAAGTAAAATGCTAATAAAACTAACAATAATCAGGAATAAAGATGAATTCAAGGGTAGAAAGATCTAGGGTATTGATTTCCCCAATTGCCGGATTAATTCTTAACTCTTTAGCTATAATCTCACCGTAATACTCTATGAGGATTATGAGTTATGGGCGACCGTAATCATCTATCGATCAATTATGACAATTTACTAGAAGCATTCTTTCGAACTACTCTAGCTAACAATTTATGCAACTCAGGATTATCCCACCAAAGCTTCGTTATTTCTAAACCCACTTTTAAATTCAAGTAATTAATCTCTTCAATTACTCAAAAGTGGTGTTGTTCAACAACAATCTAACCAAGTATTCTTTCTCAAGCAACACAAGGCAATTAGATACGATTAATCAAGGGCCCATTCAATTAATCACAATATAAAACGTAGTTGAACAATCATAGAACAAACACGGCTCGATTCTATCAGAATAGAGTTAAAAACTGCATCCACAAATTGGTTCCATCAACCCTATACTAAATATTTAGCTACTCATACTAAAACTAAACAAAGCAATAATATGGTTCATGATTCACAATTAATGGTAAAAAGAAGAAGAAAGAAAAACTCTAAAGATGGCTTGATTTCCTCTCACTTGTTCTTGCCTCCAATTGAGTCTAAAACAAGCTTAAACTTACTTTTGGGCGAGATTTGGGCTCTTATAGGTTTAGGTTAATTGCGCAGGAATTTACACTTTAGCCCCTAAAATCTTCCGCTGTTAAATCCTTGACCACGGTCGTGGACTCAACTGCGGACTCAACCGCTGACCAGACCGCAGTTGTTCACTAGCTTTCTATTTTGCACCGCGTTCCATCGCACCCAGGTCCGCGGTCGCGGACCTAGGTTTCATTGTTTTCTTTGTCTTTTCTTGCTCTTTTACATCCGGGCTATCATTGATTGACATTGTATGTACATAATTGACTCCAAAACGCTCTTCATCTTCCTCCTAGCTCGGAGTGGCTCCTGCACAATATAAAAATCTCAATTAGAGAATTTTGTTATCTTTTATCATTTAAACATCAATAAAGCATGGTTAATTTAGAGTATAAATAGCATCTACATTGCATAATATAGGCTATTGTCACTGCCAAAAGAGTCATTACATTTATTCTGTTGATGTCTTTTGTAATTTTCTTAGATTCTCCATCGTCTAGTGTAAGGGTTGAGCTAGAGTGTTGTTCTTCCATTTTGGTAGTTATTATTCATAAATATTTATATACAATTTGGATCTTTAATTATTCGCATTTAATCATCGAAATGTTAGAACTTACATTTATTTTGGTTGAGTTTTGAATAAATGCTACGTGTATGGCATAAGTTGGTTCGCCTGACGGGTGGTGTTAGCTGGGTGACAGTCACGTCTAGAGGATATTTTAGGATGTGAAAAATAGCATCTGACCAAATTTTTGAGAATTGCTCCTAGCAGTCGCTAGAAATTTTTATTTGGTGATCACCAGAATTTACTATAAAACATTACAATCACCAGAATTTTTCATAGTGATCACCAAGATTTGCCACAAATTATGGCAACAGCCATAACTTTTCATATGGGAAAATTCTAGCGATTGCTAGGAGCGCTTTCCAAAATTTTGACCGGAGACTATCTTTTCAAGGCTTCTCTTTTTCGGGGTCAAAATTCAAATTATAATTCTAAAAAGGTTCACCTAGCGTAATTTCTTGATTTGCTATGGACTATAAAAAATTGTTTCCTTTAAGGGCCTTTGAAGATAGAAATAGTACGGGTTGCAAAGTTGTGATGACCTAAAAGGTCATCTTATGTTTTAGAACTCAATTCTGCGCTCGTTAGCCTTACAATTTTCATTTTCAACCTCCTTTATTTGCATGCACAATCCAGGCGTATTTCCGGAAAGCTTTTATGTGGAAAATTGAAGAAATAATAATTTTTTGCCTTAAAAATGATTTTTAGTTGACTTCGGTCAACGTTGTGAGTAAACGGACCTGGACCCATATCCTGTATTTTCCTTTAGCCAAATATTTGTAGATAAATCAAAGAAGTCTGTGAGTTGTGACTCCAGATCATGGGTATATATACATATATATAATACATACACACGGTGTTGTTATGAATTTTTGTTTCTTTATTTATTTATCATGCGTTGAATTGTAGTAATTCGCCGTAAGTTTTAAGATTTTTTTATGTTGTGAACCTCTAATGTTGGCTTGACTAGCGAGTGCAACGTTAGGCTCCATCACGGTCCCGACGGAGGGAGTTCGGGTCGTGACAAAACTCATTGAATAATAGTCACTATTTTTCTACAACACAAAAAGTTTTAGCATAATATACTGGAGATTGGTGCACATGTGTATGAACTTCCAGCATATTATGCTGGAACTCCAACACACACAAAGTTTTAGCATAATATACTAGAGATTGGAGCACCTGTGTATGAACTTCCAGCATATTATGCTGGACCAGTATATTATGCTGGAACTGAAACTCCATCATAATATACTGGAGTTCCAGCATAATATACTAGAGTCACATGTAAAAAATTCGAATTTCAGTATATTATGCTGGAATATTTTTCGGACTTTGAACAATGCTTTCATTCAGATTTATCTTTATATGAAAAGTGGCTAAATTTTGATTACTTTTGAAACTGTGGCTATTTTTCAATTACCACTTGTAAATCTGACTATTTTTGAATTTCACCACTTTGAACTGGGTTACAATTTTAATATTCATGGACTTTAGGATGAGAACTCAAGATCCAATAATTTGAAAGACCGGCCCAATGTCCATCTCATTCGAGACTTTATATATCTCTTCAAAGTTCTACTTGATGCATCAATTAGTAAAGGAATTTTTACATTCCTATTCCATATAGTAAACTATATTACCCTTCATGCTTAACCTTTGATATAATTACCTTCTATATACCTTATTATCATTTATATACATTTTAGGGGTTTTACCGTTATTAATTACACTCCTAATTTAACTCTACCATATATTTCCACTCCCCCCACGTTTCTCTCTCCAAATCCCACACCCTCACCCAAGTATCACCCCACACCCCACGATTTCCTCTTCAAACATCCATATTTTCCTCTTCTAAAACTAGATAAAATTTGTAACCCCCACCATTAACGCCTATTCTCAAGTTCTGTCTTCTACAACCAGTCAAAATTTTGACTATTCTTCAAAGTTTATACACCCATTAACGACCAGCTTCAAAGATTCTCAATGAAGAAGAACATAACTTCAAAGAACAACCCTAAAATAGCTAAAGAAGCAGATATTCCTTCTTTCGATTTGGATGTATTATCACCATATTCACCGAAAAAGCATGAAAAATCTGCTCATGCAAGTGAAGAGAAGAAGCATAGTCTTTCCCCTCATCAAGCTAGGGCAGAAGATAGAACTAAACAAAAATATGATTTTGATGTTGGTGAATCTTCGAGGCAAATCAAACCAGCGAAAAGGAAAGGAAAAGAAATAGAGTTTGAGGATGATTTTGTAAAAAGATGTACCCGTCACTAAACCTGCAAAGAAATCTAAAGTTCCACTGCAAAAACTCCAAAAAATCTCCTACTATAAAATCTCCTAAGAATATTCAACAACAGTCATTAGTGAAGGTAAGAATTTAGTAATTTCTACACTAGGTATTTCGTTTGTTTTAATTCTTAAAAATCTCCATAATCTGTGGTTTTTTCTGTTTTGTAGATTATTTGTCTACATTTTGAAGATTAGTTGTAGTTTTATGAATCTGTTTAAAATTGTAGATATATTGTAAACAATTGTAGTTATATTATTTTTTATTTTTAAATGTATTATGTATTTGTAGATATTCTGTATTACAAATGTAGATATATTGTTTTTCTCAGATTGAAGCACTGTATTAATAAGAGATTATTTATATTTTGTGCAGAATGGACATTTTTTTGCATCTCATAATGTTAATTATGGGGTCCTAAGATTTCAGACATTATGTGACCCTAGTGTTCCTAGCCAAATTAAAGAGTTATTGTCTCTAAATGGTATAAAGCTATTCAAGAAGACATGCTTTGGTTATTTACTGTCATTTCCTAATTTGTCTATGCAAAACCAAGCTATTCATCTTCTTATGAAGTATGAATTGAATGCATCCGATGCTTCCTATTTTTCTACTGAGTTAAAGGGTCATAGGTTAAATTTTGGATTGAGAGAGTTTGCGTTAATAACTGGTCTTAGATGTTATACTGAGGTGACAGACTTTGGTTACACTACGGATTATGACAGTAAGATAATGAGGAGTTACTTTCCAAACAAGATAAAAGTGGAGAAGTCATACCTAAAACAGATTGTAACCAACAAAAGCTGGGTAAATGATGAGGATGTAGTAAAGTTATGTATTCTATATCTCATAGAATTCTTCATTTGTCCTTCAGACAAAGATCATATTGGGTTGGTAGATCATTTTAGGTTTTATTTGGTGGATTCCGGACAGTATGCGTCATACGCATGGGGTATTCAGCCTTACAGACGGTTGATTGAATCAGCTAGGCACATGCTAAATCCTTTTGTTCATTCTTATCTCATTCGAGGATTTCCACTAGCCTTGCAAGTATGGTTGTATGAGTGTTGCTCCACCGTCAACATTGATATAGCTATTAGAGTTTCTAATTCAATCTCACGCATACTTAACTGGTCAGCTACCAAGGACAAGATATGGTTAGCTTCAATTGAAGAGAAAATGGTCAAACCTGAATGGATCATGGTAAATGGTTCTTATTTATGTTATATACAATATAATACAAATTATCTATAATTTGTATACATATTTTGCCCTAATCAAGCTAATTTGTTTTTTTTCTCATTCAGTTCACCAACATAACCGAATCACCTGAAGAGCTTTCTGTGATGTCTTTGCCTGAAAAAGTTGAGTACATAATTGAAGAAGTTGAACATATTTCTGAGGATCCGAAAGTTGCTGCTCCTCCATTGGAACCCCAAGAATCAATTGGAAAAGAGGACAAGAAGTCTATTCTTAAACAAATAAAAAATTAAAAAGAAGTATTGAGAAGGTAATATGTATACATAATATTGCATCTGTTCTTTAATGTATGTTAAGCCATATGTTGAAGTTAATNGAAGTTAACTCTCTATATTTTTAATATGTAGGTTGAGTTAGAGCTTGCATCTTTTAGGGAAGATGTCTTTGAAGAACTAGGTAGCCTTCGAGTGCTACTAAATGAGTCAGTCAAGGCTGTTTTGCAGGTGATAAACAGTCGAAATGATAATGTTGATGCAAAGGTAATATTTGAAATTTATTCATTTAACAAAACTACTTATGTCACCTATAAAATATATATCCTAAATAATGTAAAACTTTCAGTTTGCTGGGAGTTCAACCAAAAACTCTGACCAACCAAAAGACAAGAACAATCAACAATTTCAGTTCTATAGCGGAGAACCAGTGCATGCCAGCAGCAGCAAAACAGGTATATACAAAATACCTCCACTTTATATACAAATTATCTACAAGTTTTCTTCAACATATCTACAAAATTTATTCAAAATATATACAATTTATTTTCATTATATCTACAATATATATACAATTAAATACATTATATTTACACAAATCTACAGATTTATTTAGATCTCTATAATACACCTACATATCTCCTAAAACTGTCAAGCCACTACTATCCATTATAATTCAAAATCTTTAATGAAAAAACAGACCATGTGAATGAGCTGGAAATTAATGAGAATCTTCCAGCACGTGTTGATTTATATTCCCATTTTGAAGGTGCAGTTGATGAAGAAAATGCAGGTATGAAATTGTATTTTGAGATTTTTTCTTTCTGTTTCAATTTTTTTTACCATTCTATTAAGCTAGAAATACAAAATGTAACAGTAAGGGAAGATATGCATGCACAATCTCCAATTCACGGAGTCACAGTAACAGTTCAGAGAGAACAACAGAATGAGGAAGATGTCAATGTAGGTGAAGAATCAGAGTATGTGAATGTAGGTGATTCGGAAGACTCCAGAGGTGAGAAGGAGGTTACACTTGATGATTTTGAGCTGCTCGATAACTTCTCCCAGTTGGTTAAGTTCGGCGAGCCTAACCAAGATGAAACAACACCTGTGCATCAAGGTAGAACAAGGCAGCCTGGAAAGCATGCCCGATCACCATTTCTTCCTTTATACAGTTCTGGTGGCAGCACCTCGGTTGGACCTCAAATTTTTCACCTGAAGCACCCATTTACTAGTGTTATTGGTCAAGATGTCGATCCTAAGTTGTTGGATCAATTCAACAAGTGGTTATACTAAGGTACCGACACAGGTTCAAAGAGGTTAGTTTACACAATTTGACACTTTGATTCCAGTATTCATCTTTTACATATCCACTTCATTCAATAATTTTATTTTTAATTTCTATTTTTTTAAATAGGAGGAAGGCTCCGTATTCTATAAAGGACAACTAAATTAAGTCATGGTTTGATCTTGGAGTGGAAAAGGTTGACAAGAAGGAGTGGTTCTATACTTTGGCATACCCCGGACAAGTCCTCAACGACTCGGTAAACTCCTATTCAGAATATGTAGTTATTTTGTTGATATTTTTTTGTATCTACAACACTGTTATAGTACCATCTCCAGTATATGTAGTTATTAAGTATATATATTAGAGATATTCTATATAAATGCTTAGTAACAATCTTAATTGTAGGTATATTGTAGATGCTTTGTAGATAATGTTAATGAATGTATAATAACACACAGAATTGTACATATTTTGTACATATATTGTAGATACTTTGTAATCATGATGAAACACAGATGAAATTGTAGTTTTTCTGTGGATATTATGTAGATAATCTGTAATTTTGTAGTTATTTTGTAGATTTTTTGTATATAACTGTAATAATCAATAGAATAAATGCAATATGTTTTGTTTGCAGCACATTGATGTTATAATGTATTATCTGAGGAAAAGAGAAAAGTATGGCCCCCACAACAACATAAGGTTTACTACCACCAATTGCATGTTCAAGACTAGGATTGAACAAATTCATGATAAGTTCCACAATTCTCCTCAAGAAAAGAAGTTTGTTGTTGTCAAACCCCTAGGACGTCGTAGCAGAATACATATTGGGGTACAGATTACTCGCAACTATTGCATGGGATCAAGTTGATTATGTGATCATGCCCGTCAACATTGTAGAAAAATTCCACTGGGTTTTGGTTGTTTTTGACATTACAGATAGGGTACTTTATGCGTATGATTCTATGGTCTCTTCACTTAATCACCCTATTGTTGAATCTTGTGTCGACAAGTTTTCTGTTATTATCCCTCTGTACTTGTCATGCACCGGTTTTTATGGCAACGTAAAGACATCAACTTCAAGAAATCAAAGGCATATATGGAGAAAGTTGTTACCGATCCTCTTGACATTCAGTGGATAGTCGGAGAGATACCACAGCAAAAAGAAGGATCACTGTAACAAAAATCTTCTTTCTTTCTATCTATTTAACATTTTTTTTGTTCATTGTTTGGTAAATATTGACATATTTTTTTATTTTTGCAGCGACTGTAGTGTCTATGTTGTGACCTTTGCAGAGTATGCCAGCATTGGAGACCTATCAGTTCCTGCGGAAGACCTTTCTGATATTGATCAACATCGTAGACGCTATAGAGCGTTATTGTGGGACTATGCTTGAAAGAAGCAAGAGAATGGTGCAATTAGTGAAAATGAGCTGACAGGAAGATTGACAAGGAGAAAAGGTGCACCGGTTGTCAATGAGAAAACACGAGTTCAGAGGAAGAAGAATTAGTTGCAATGTTTTGTCTGAAACATGTAGTAAAATTGTTTAGTTGCTGCTAGTTTTATAGAAAGATGGTAGACAAGTTTATGAACAATATTGTTTTGTTTTAATTGTGGCAGACTTGCGCTACAATTATTTTAGCCTTTGTTTTTTTTCTTATCCAGTATAGTAGTTCAAATGGAAACATTCTATTGATTTTATATTCACTTGTTGATGCAAAACAGTACTTGATCTACATTATTTTAGCATATAAATTCTTTCCAACTAAATTGTTATCTAGTTATTCTGTCAACTCCAGATTATGTAGTTATTTTATAGTTTATTGTAGTTTTTTTGTAGATAAATTATAAAAATCATTAACAATACATTTTATTGATTTTATATTCATTTGTTGAATGTAAACAGTACTTGATCTACATTATTTTAGCATATAACTCCTTTCCAACTGAATTATAATCTGGTTATTCTGTCAACTCCGGATTATGTAGTAATTTTGTAGTTTTTTGTAGTTTTTTTGTAGATAAATTGTAAAAATCATTAACAATACATTCCATTGATTTTATATTCATTTGTTGAATGTAAACAATGCATGATCTACATTATTTTTGCATATAAATCCTTTCCAACTGAATTATTATCTAGTTATTCTGTCAACTCCAGATTATATAGTTATTTTGTAGTTTATTGTAGTTTTTTTGTAGATAAATTGTAAAACTCATTAACAATACATTCTATTGATTTTATATTCATTTTTTGAATGTAAACAGTACTTGATCTACATTATTTTAGCGTATAACTCTTTTCCAACTGAATTATAATCTGATTATTCTGTCAACTCCCGATTATGTATTTATTTTGTAGTTTTTTTGTAGATAAATTATAAAAATCATTAACAATACATTCTATTGATTTTATATTCATTTGTTGAATGTAAACAGTACTTGATCTACATTATTTTAGCATATAAATCCTTTCCCACTGAATTATTATCTAGTTATTCTGTCAACTCCAGATTATGTAGTTATTTTGTAGTTTTTTGTAGTTTTTTTGTAGATAAATTGTAAAAATCATTAACAATACATTCCATTGATTTTATATTCATTTGTTGAATGTAAAAAGTACTTGATCTACATTATTTTAGCATATAAATCCTTTCCAACTGAATTATTATCTAGTTATCCTGTCAACTCCAGATTATGTAGTTATTTTGTAGTTTATTGTAGTTTTTTTGGTAGATAAATTGTAAAAATCATTAACAATACATTCTATTGATTTATATTCATTTGTTGAATGTAAACAGTACTTGATCTACATTATTTTAGCATATAACTCTTTTTCAACTGAATTATAATCTGATTATTCTGTCAACTCCCGATTATGTATTTATTTTGTAGTTTTTTTGTAGATAAATTGTAAAAATCATTAACAATACATTCTATTGATTTTATATTCATTTGTTGAATGTAAACAGTACTTGATCTACATTATTTTAGCATATAAATCCTTTCTCACTGAATTATTATCTAGTTATTCTGTCAACTCCAGATTATGTAGTTATTTTGTAGTTTTTTTTGTAAATAAATTGTAAAAATCATTAACAATACATTCTATTGATTTTATATTCATTTGTTGAATGTAAAAAGTACTTGATCTACATTATTTTAGCATATAAATCCTTTCCAACTGAATTATTATCTAGTTTTCCTGTCAACTCCAGATTATATAGTTATTTTGTAGTTTATTGTAGTTTTTTGGTAGATAAATTGTAAAAATCATTAACAATACATTCTATTGATTTATATTCATTTTTTGAATGTAAACAGTACTTGATCTACATTATTTTAGCATATAAATCATTTCCAACTGAATTACTATCTAGTTATTCTGTCAACTCTAGATTATGTAGTTATTTTTTAGTTTATTGTAGTTTTTTTTGTAGATAAATTGTAAAATCATTAATAACTATGTAAAGGATGCTAGAGATAGTAAAGAAGTTATATATTATATATATATATATATATATATATATATATATAGAACTCATTCATAAATCAATCAAGCTATAAGAGTATTAAGTCAATACAGAAAAATGACTAAACAAAAAAATTTCAAACTAACTATATTAAGAGTTGAAAACAACCTCAACTATTATACATCAAAAGTCTATTCTCCTGAACTCATCAACAATTTTTATGAAAAATTTTGTTTACTACATAAAATTTTATTTCTTTTTGGGAGCATTCTTGCAAGATCTTTTGTTATGCCCTTCTACTCTGCAGTTTCCACATGAAACCTTGTACTTATTTCAATTTACTTCATCATATGTTTTATATCTTTGTTTTTGAGGTCTTCCTGGCTGTCTTTTCTTACCTGAAGGTGGATTTACAACTTCTTCAGTTATATGTTGTGGCACATTCCATTTGCTTTCATCAAGCAGAGGATTTACTGGTATTTCATAAGTACGCAATAGGCTCTCCCTTGTGTAATAAGGCGAACAATAGTTTTCATAAGACTCATTCCTATGCCTTAAAGTAGCCAAAGCATGCGCACAAGGAAGTTCATCAAGCTGGAATTGCCCACAGCTACATCTCTTGTTTTCGAGACAAACAATATAACGCTTCACACCATCTATCACTATATGGATATGATCTGTTGAAGCCCTCACCTATAATTACATTACAAACAGAAAACAAATCATCTACAATTAGAATACAATATATCTATAATTTATCTACAAATTATCTACATTGTATTTTAATATTTTATTTTGATGTAATAAATTGTCAGATCTTACTCTAAGCTTCTGCGACAATGTTCTGTTGTCCTCCAATTCTTTGTTGAATTTTTTCCCAAGGTATGTGAAGGTACCCTTTGCTTTCAATAACTTTTCATTAGTCCAATGTTCAAGAAAAATCCTCATATACTCTAATAGTTCTACTATCGGTAGCTCTCTTGCATCTTTTGTTACCGCATTCAACGACTCTGCAATATTTGATGTCATAGTCCAAGTTCTGTTCAACATAGCACGTACTCGAGACCATCTATGATAGCCAATATCGTATAAGTATGCTTTAACACGCGGGTCAATCTCTTTAATCTTTGACATCCTTTCATTAAATTCATCAAGTGTGTATGATCGTGCCGTGACAAAGTACAATTCGCTTAACTTTAGATGATCCTTCTTGTAATTTGCTCTTATATTTGTCTAAATATGCCACATGCAAGAATAATGTGACATGCCGGGATAAACAATAGATGTTGCCTTCAAGATACTCTCATTCTGATCCGAAACAACACACATATTTGGTTTTTCACCATATGCATGTTTGAATTGCTCAAAAAACCACTTTCATGATGCGTCATTTTCTGAATCAACAACAACATATGCCAATGGTAATATGGTACCTACATTATGTGGCAAAAATCAGTTAACATGCTGCATGGAAAAATGTAGAGGAAGACATCTTACAAACTACAATATATCTACAAAAAACAGAATAACTAGATAATATATCTACAATATATCTACAAAAAATCTACATT
>ML338088.1:0-164351 GCA_005239505.1 Nicotiana paniculata | reverse complement strand
AACAACAACAACAACAACAACAACAACAACAACAACAACAACAACAACAACAACAACAACAATTGCATGTTTGTATTATATTATATATATGTGTTTATGTAGTATTTATTAATATATTTTGCCATGATAAAGAAGCACTCCCATGATTTTGATAATGAAGGTTTTCTCCTATCATGAAAAAAATATTTTCTTTGCCATAATCTTGTCTTTGTTATATGTGAGAAACCTTGAGAAGCCAAGAAAAAGGAAATGAGGCCAGAATCGGAAAAAATCAGGGAAGCTCCTTTATCTCTTTTTACTTTTAATTTATTTGTCATGAGGACATGACATTATTTAAGCTTGGGGGTAGAGGAATATGTTTATATGTGTTTTTTTTAAGTTTTTTTTTTTTGGGTTAAACAAAAAGCGTATATTTTACAACTAAAAAATGTGTTTTTAGTAAAATTATAAAATTAAAAAAAATGAAAAAAAAATTGAGTTGCCTTATTTTTAAAACAACTTATTTCATGTACTTCCATGGATTTCTTGTTCAGTTCTTTGTCATGGTCGTAATATTTTGAATTGAACATTTTTTAAGATTTTTAGTTGTTTTAACTTGTTTTTTGGTAAATAAGTTGGCTTAACTTGATTTGACTTGAAAAGCATGACACTTAGAAAAACGAATTTGATTAAGTACCATTCACGGGTTTTATGATCACTTGTCTAAGCTCATACTTACTTATTGATGATTGAAATCATATTTTTTTGGTCCAAGTGTATTGTGCGGTTAGCTTATTGTCTAGTTCTCCTGCTTATTCGGAAATCTAAAACTTGCCCTGAATATGGTTTGAGGCGAAATTCTAGGTGAATTTTTGAGTTGAGAAATGAAAGTAGGCCTTCTTTGTTAAGCCAGAGCCTAATTGACCTACCGTAATGATTTTTATCCCTAGTTAGCCCAGTTGAACCTAAATAAATTATCTCTTATTTTGTTGGTCGCCAAAATTTAACCCTTAGCCTATTTATCATTATGACTTATTTTTTGTTCACCCAATTCCTTTTTGGGCACTTTAAGATTTGATAAAAAATCTAGGCGTAAGGTATAATTGTGAAAATAATTGGTGAAAGATAAGTGGTTGAGGTTGTCGGTCTTTTGAGATGTTGCCATGAGAACTGAAAAAGATAGTTGCTCATGAAATACTCAAAAAAAAGAAGAAGAAGAGGATAACAACAAAGAAATGTTGGCATCTCCATTAAAAAAAAATTGAAAGGGATGAAACAAAATAGAGGTTAATTTTTAAATAAAGCAAAGGCAATTATGCTTAAGCGATAAAACAAGGTGTAGTGCCCATAACGAATTTTAAGTCACTATTATCCATATATATCATACATATCCCTAAACCTACATTACAACCTTGCAAAAGTCCTACATGATCTCGACTCAAAGATTCCTACATTAGTGGAGAACCACATGATTGTCAAGCATATGGCAATTTCCAGTAGCTTGAGGTACTTCTTTGTAGAGAGTGAGCGAATTTTTCTATCTATGCCCTTGTTTTCTACATCTATAAATTGTGTATAGGCATCTCTCTTCATCTAGTGAGACACACTTGGAATTAGAAAATATTATGATTTTGATACTCAATAGGTGAACCTGAGTACGGAAAATATTATGATTTTGATACTCAATAGGTGAACCTGAGTACAGTTAAAAGTTATTTGAGCTCGTGTATTGGTATTGGTTAATTCTTCTCTGTGAAAAGTTCTCCTGATTTCACTTAAAGTGTTTAGTTACCAGGTTTATTTGAGTTCTTTGCTCGAGAACAAGCAAATATTAAAGTGTGGGAGAATTTGATTAGATAAAAATACCATTCATAAAATAAGTAGTCATTTAATTTCTAATACTAATATTTTTTACTTTTATTTGCAGGAATATTATAATTCAATAACATAATAAGCAATTTTACACTTAAGAAGACATGTGCGTGAGAGAAGACCAAAGTTCAGATTTACAAAGAAAAATCCAAGAGAAACAAAATGAAAAAAGAAAAGAGTAACAATTGCTGGAAAGAGGAAACCAAAAGGATTGAATATTAGCAAGTGGACATGTGCTAATTTGGAAAAGAAAACTTGTCAGCAAAACCAATTTCAAGATACAAAGTTTCAATTTGCCAATTAGATCCAAGTTGCCGTGAAACCAATTGGGCATTTGCAAGTTTGCAACTTGGGGCAACTTAAAGGAAAAAGCTGACAAAGTTTTACTTTATTGAAATAGAAAACTGGAAACAACGGGAATTGTTGGGAACTTGCTATAAATAGGGGAAGGCATAAGCCTCATGGGGGATATATTCTTGGAGAGCTTCTTCCTTTCCTTTCGTCTTTTAGCCATTACTCTAGTTTCATTTCTAGTTCCAAATGAATTGTAATATAGGAAAATACTTTAGTTCTTGCTTTTAATTAAATAGGGGGAATTATTCTTCTCGAATATTTCTTTCTATTTTCTTATTTAATGAACAAGAATATTTTCATTGTTAATACTGGTTCTAGTATGGAATAACTTTTCTTGTGTTGGGAGAAAGATGGATCTTAATATTTCTATATAATAGTAGATATTATTCCTCAAATTCACATGCTTGAGCTAAAATTTATGCTTTTACAGTTAGACGTTATTTAATTTATTAACATCTATCTATCTTGTACTACATATTAACTGTTTATTAATTCTGTAATCGAGAGAGGCGGAAGAAATAATATATTTAAGTGTAGTATTGATATATGTTAATATTTATTCAGTGACATCTATCTTCTTTATGTTATAATTAATTTTATATTTATTTGTAATCGAGAGAGGAGAATGGTGTAATAATCAGTTATAACAAGTAGGATAAACGAAAGGGACTTACTAATAAGAGCATGTTTTAATTCAATCATATATTTCTGGTTCTTTTATCACTATTTTGAAGATTAAATTTGTATAATCGGGAGGAGTGCAATTAATTATTCAACTTGAGTAATAATATATATTTTAATCGTGAGAGGCATTTATACATTTTTGAGAAATAAAAATTGAGGAATAATAATTCTACTATATAATAAAAATATTAAGTGAAGTCAAGATCCCAACACCTTTTAATTATATTTGTGAAAAATAAAATATTTTCTATTGTTCTATTCATGCATTTTTAGTTAGTTAACTTACAACTCAACTCTTTCGGATTTTCTCAAATAGTAATTAAAATCAAAAACGTCTGTAGAATAGATAAATCAATCCATGTGGGTCGGCATCTTTCTATACTATTATTTGACAGAGTACGAGTTAGAATTTTATATATGCTATACGCTCGTCAGGATGGAAGTGCATCGATCCTAAAACTCACTTCTTTGTTGTTTCAAGGGATGTCATATTCGACGAAGTGTCTTTGTATTATGGAGCTGCATTTGATGGAGCTAGTTCAAAAATCTTGAATAATGGAGATTCAAGCTTGCCCGTGAAAGGTGCTTCTCTAGATAATACAACTGCCGAGGAGTTAAGAATAAGGGGGAGCCATGGACCTCTACAACATGAAACTCAGCAAGAAGATGATTCAAGTGGTTTGGGAAGGCCAAAAAGAACTATTATCAAGCCAGCTCGTTTCATAGATGAAAACTTCCTTAGCACATACTTATATTTTTTTGCAGGACCAATTAAAGAACCTTCGCTCTTTGGGGAAGCAAGAGGAGCTAGAAAAATAGTGCTGAGATCTTCACCAAGACACGTGCTAAAACATCATTTGAGTTCTTCCACGACAAGCGTGGGATAGCTTCCAAAAAATTACTTTAAGGGGGAGTGAGAAAAAATAAAGTTATTTTTTTGGAAGAGTAAAAATTATAGATAGTTTGAAGAATTTTATAGAAAGTTATGGAGTAATATCTTTGATATTTTTTGTGCTTAAGAAATATCTATATATTCTAGAATCTTGGATATTTAAGGAAGATATTAGTAGAAGATGATAGAATTGTCTAGATTATTGCCACGACCCCAAATACCAAGTCGGCCATGATGGCGCCTATCATGATACTAGGCTAGCCAATCCACCGCGAAATAACGTAAGGACTTTCCTTTAAATTCAATATTGTTCGATATTCCATAAAATTCTTCCGGTTCAGCAGTTCAAAGAAACAAAATGAATAAAATAATTTATACACTGCCCCAAAATCTGGAATCAGTCGTCATGAGCATCTACAACCAATACACCGTACTACTATTTCTTTACTACAATCAGTTCTAGGAAATGATATCAAATAACAGGATAAGAAGGGAAAGAGGGCATGTTGCGGACACCAAACAGCTACCTCAAAATCCCAAACAAAGCTCCAAGAGAATGCGAAAAACAGCTAGCGCTCAGATCCAACACTCGAATATGCACACAAGGTGCAGGGAGTAATGTGAGTACGCCAACTCAGTAGTAATGAAAGTAAATAATATCTAAGGCAACGAAACACGTAAAAGCAGTCATAAATACACAGAAAATGAACTCCTTCTTTCAGAAAATACAGATACGATGCCTTATAACATTTAAAAGTCAATCTCAGTAAAATATCATTTGAAATGTGCCTTCTCACAAATTCCATAGAAGTCAAGATAATTTGATATAGGAATGGTAGAAATCATAGATAGCCTCTCGGGCAAAAACATATTTCATAAATCACCCCTCGGGCATAACATCCCTCAGAATCAGTCACTCAGCATGCCTCACTGTCACTCGGTATCAGCCCCTCGGGCAACCTCACAGTAACTCATGCCTCCAAATCACTCGTCACTCGTCACTCGCACTCAGTAGGTACCTGGGCTCACTGGGGGTGTACAGACTCTGGAGGGGCTCCTACAGCCCAAACGCTAATATCAAGCCATCTCGTGGCATAATCACTCAGGCTCTCGGCCTCTCACATATCATAAACAATGTAACATGTTGCGGCGTGCATCCCGATCCCATAGCATCCTCACAACATAGGCCCTCGGCCACACTCAGTCAGAAATCTCTCAAAAGCCACTCGGGCTATTAGTAAAACGGGGTATTCGACCCAAAATATCATTTTTATATCTCAAAATAGTGCAAATAAGATTGAGTTTCGAAACCGGTTATACATAATATGGCTGAGTGTAAATCATAAGTCAACACAGTGAGGAATAACAGTAAAATCGCCCAAGGGGTCCAAATACATGGCACGAGGCCCAAATACGGCATTCCGCCCAAAACATAGTAATAATCTTTAAAACATGAAATATATGATTTAGAATCAAATACGCAACTTAATAGTTGCTACAGGACGGCCAAGTCACAGTCTCCCAACAGTGCACGCCACACTCGACATCTAGCATGTGCGTCACTCCAAATGGTGATACAATGTGAAGTCCGGGGTTTCATACCTTCAGGACAAGAATTACAGTTATTACTTACCTCAAACTAGCCAAACTACTAATCCGTGATGCCTTTGCCTCTTGACTCGGCCTCCAATTGCTCTGAATCTAACCAAAATCATATTAATATCATCAATATACGCTAGAGAAACAAATCCCACTCGAAAATTATCAAATTTAACTAAAATTTTCGAAATTGGCCAAACCCGACCCCTGGGCCTACGTCTCAAAATTCTAAAAAAATCACATCACAAGAATCCCCATCCTCTCCCGAGTCTATACATATAAAATGCATCAAAATCCAACCACAAATGACCCCTCAATTCCTCCACTTTAAATCTCAAATTTCCAAGCCCTAAACCCAGAATTTATACCATTAATTTCCACTAATTCCATGCTTTATCAATCAAATATCAACATAGAATCGAGTTTTAGGTCCAAGAAACTTACCTCCACAGAAATCCCTCTTCAATTTGCTCCCAAAAGCCTCAGCCTGTATGAAAATATGATGAAAACTGCCTAAAATTCGCGAAGGCAAGTATTTATATGCTCTGCCCAGGGGTTCCGCACCTGCGGTCACTTGATCGCACCTGTGGTCCCAGGTGCGCATCTGCGATTTCCACTCAAGCTCCCATTCTCCGCAGCTGTGGTCTACCATTTGCACCTGTGGGCTCGCAGGTGCGATCCTTCTTTCGCATCTGCGGAAGCTGCCCGAGCCTCCACTTTCCGCTCCAGTGGCACATTCCCACACCTACGCCCATCGCACTTGCGTCTATGATAACTTGGCTTTTTGCCTCGTTTTTCGTGCCCTTATACATCAATTTTGGATACAATTTTACACAAAATAGCCTCGAAAGCTTACACGTTGTGCTTGTTGCAGGATTGAACCAGAAATGAAGGCATTCAGTCTAAAATATGCTCAAAATAGGAATGAATCCGGCACAAAGATCAAACCCAACAACGTTGCTCAAGACAAAGAAGGCCACCGCGACCGCGGTCCTAATTTCGCGGTCCATGCTGGAGGTCCAGTAAGGTAAAATTGTGAACCATCATCCACCACGGCTGCGGTCGTGGTTTCGCGGAACGCGGTGCCTTTCCAGTGAGCTCGAAAACAATCCCATCATCCACCGCGGCTGCGGTCAAAGTTTCACGGACCGCGGTGGAGTTCCAGTGAGCCCCAGAGAATTGCAAGTTCCCACCGCGGCCGCGGTCAAAGTTTCGCGGACCGCGGTGGCAATCCAATGAGGTCCCAATGTTTTCACGGACCGCGGTCGTGTTTTTGCGGTCCGCGGTGGTCCTGCATGGGTATTTTTGTCCGAAAATTTGGCAGACTATAAATAGACTATTTTTTAATTTCTTTACAGATCTGGAACATATCAGCTATTTTTCAGAGTAGAGAGCTCGTGGATATTTTAGGGTTTTTATTTCTTTAGCTTTGTTCTTGCATTTTTAACATTGAAAACTTCAATTTCATTGCTAGGAATCAATTAAATGGGTTATTCTTCTTCTCTATCATTGTTCTCATCTTTGATTATGAGTAGCTAGACCCATTAGCTAGGGTTGTGGCTCAACCCTAGTGTGGATATGTAATGGGGTTTTGAAATTAAGGTTGGGAAATTAATGGGTGTTGGATATTTAGGCTATTTAAAGGTTTTTATTTCTATAATTAGTGGTTGCAAACACTAATTAACCTTTTCATGACTTGGGTCTTTCTTGAGAAAGAAGACTTGAGTCTAGAAATTAGCCTAATAGGAAATTAGGGCATTATCAAGAGATTGGTAGTCCCAATCAAAGGGGTTAAACCTAGAAATGGTAAAACCCTACTTGAGCCCTAGTTAACGGGTTAAACCTCGAGAGAGTAACATCCTAACTAAGCCTATATTGCTTGATTATTGGGCACCCAATTGGAATCGAGAGAGGCAATTAGGGTATAATCACTCAAACTACCAAGAGGTATAGAGTGAGCACCTTCGTGCTTTTGTTATAGTTATATCCCTAGCAAATTCCCCGACCTTAGAATTAAATTCCTTTGTGTATCCACCTAGGCCACAGACACGACCCTAGTGCCCTTATCAATATTAGAAAACAACAACAAAATCAAAATAAAGTTAGTCATTAATTAGCTTACAAACAATAGAATACACTTAGTATAGTTCAACACCAACCAATGATTAGAAGTGCAATTAGAAACACTCGACCCGTCTAGATCACTATACACTCACTCTCATCTATAGGCTCCCTGTGGATTCGATCCCGACCATTCGGGTAAAAGCTACACGACCCTTGCCTTCATACTTATATAGTAGTGTGGGTGAGGCACCGTCACTTTTTGGCTCCGTTGCCGGGGAGCTTTAACGGTGTGACTATATTTGTGACTAGAAGCGTAGTGTGTTTTTATTTCCTTCTATTTTTAACTTCCTTGTTTTGTGTACTTAGGTACAATGGTCGATCCGCTAGGAAATGTGATTCCGGGGGAGGAGGTTTATGACAATCAAGAAGATGAAATCAATCGAATTCCTCCACAAAGAAGAGGCTGACAGGCCAATATTCAGGATGATGTTCCAGACCCTCCCCCATCTCCGGCTCCTAGAGCTGCTCCTCGGGTCCTTCCAAACGAGGGGTATTCTAGTGCAATAGTCCCGCTAAGGATTCGAGCGGGGAACTTCCAAATCACAAATGTTATGCTCACTCTCCTAGAGCGAAGAGGATACTTCACCGGAGCCGCCCGACAGAATGCCTACAAGCATCTCAAAGGCTTTGTTGATACATGTTGGGGGAGTAAGCAAAGTAATGTGTCTGAGGACGCAATAAGGTTACGGTTGTTCCCGTTCTCACTTAGAGGAAAAGCAATGGATTGGCTTGAGCGTCTCCCAAACCATTCTATATCCACTTGGGACGAGCTTGCGGATAAATGTATTGCAAAGTTTTTCTCGCCAAGCCACATGGTAGCCCTTCGAGATGATATTTTGGCATTCAAACAAGATCCAAACGATCCCCTACATGAAATATGGGAACACTATAGAACCATGGTCAAGGAATGTCCTAACAATAACATGACCGAGGCTATGATACAACAAACATTCTACCGGGGAATCAACACGGTAAATCAATGTGTGGTCAACCAATTGGTCAGTGGTAATTGTATGAAGTTGACATACCCGGAGGCATGTGAGATTCTTGATGAAATGGCCGAAACATCTTCGGCTTGGCAAAGTAGAGCAAATGTGCCTCAAGGGTAAACCGGTGTGAATAGTCTCCACAAGGAACTCCAAGAACAAGGGCAAGCAATTGCCGAGCTCACAACAACCATGAACCAACTTGCTAAAGCCCAAATCCAACATTTGCAAGGTCCTAAGCAATTAAATGCTATGGAAGGAGTTCATATCCAAGGAGACCTCGGGGGAATTTTAGGCAAAACCATGGTGATCAAGGGCCAAGTGGCCATGAACAAGATGAAAGTTACAATGACCAAGATGAGGATGTTATGTATGCAAAAAAATACCAAGGGCAAGGTAATACACAAAACTGGGGGAACCAAAGGCCACGAAATTGGAACAATAACAATGCTAGAAATTGGAGCAATACCAATGGTCAAAAACGGAACAACAATAATGACCGACAATGGGGGAACAACAATGAAGGGAATTGGAATGGAAGAAATAACAACAAAAATTAGGGAGGTGAAGGTAATCGGGGGTCAGGTTTTCAAAGGCCCCCGATGTACCAACAACCAAGCAACCCTCCTCCATATCAATCTCATGGGAAAAGTTCTTCAAGCTCGGAAATGGGTCAGATAGAAAACATGTTCAAACATATGATGGAAAGGAATGCAGAATCGGATGCCCAGATATCCTCTCAAACTACTTCCATCTGAAATCTTGAAGTACAAATGGGCCAGATTTCACAAGCCTTAAACACACGCCCGAAGGGTGCACTACCAAGTGATACGGTGGTGAACCCCAAGGGTTGGAACCACAAAAACACCGGTCATGCTATGGCAGTAACCACTCGGAGTGGAAAAGGTGTGGAAGCAAGTACTTCGGGGCAAAAGAAGGTTGTTGATGATGATGAAGTTGTACCCCAAGATGAACTACCAGCTGATGTGGATCAAGCATTGGATGAGCCAATTGAAGGTGAGGTAAGAATTGACATTCATGATAATGGGGAAGATTTGGATAGAAATGTGAACCCATCTAGGGAACACATAATTGACATGCCGGAGCCGGTATCCCCAAAGGCACCATTGCCTAGGCCACCTCCCCCTATCCTCAGAGATTGGCAAAACAAAATCAAGAGACCCAGTTTAAAAAGTTCTTTGATATGATGAAGAGTCTTACCATAAATGTTCCTTTGGTTGAGGCCTTGGAGAAAATACCATGCTACGCTAAGTTCATGAAGGATTTGGTGACAAAAAAAATGATCCATGGAATGTGAGACCATTAAGATGACTCACCAAGTGAGTGTTATTGTTCACTCCATGGCACCAAAACTTGAAGATCCAGGTGCCTTCACTATTCCTTGCACAATTGGGAGTGCAGACTTTGCAAAAGCCCTATATGATGTTGGGGCAAGCATAAATTTGATGCCATATTCTATGTTCAAGACCTTGGGTATCGGACAACCTAGGGCGACCTCTATGCGTTTGCAAATGGCGGACCGATCAATGAAGAGTCCCCTAGGTATTATTGATGATGTCTTAATAAGAGTGGACAAATTCATATTGCCAGCAGATTTTGTTATCCTCGACTGTGAGGTTGATTTTGAGGTCCCTATTATCTTGGGGTGGCCTTTCCTTGCCACCGGGAAGGCCTTGGTCGATGTTGAAGCTGGGGAACTTACATTTAGAGTTGGTGATGAAAAAGTAGTCTTCCACGTGTGCAAATCTATGAAGAAGCCCAACAGCACCGAAGTGTGCTCTTTTATGGACCTTGTGTCCGAGGTTATTATTGATGATGACAGTGTTATTATCCATGTTGATGATCCTGTGGAGTTGGCCTTGTTGAATCACGAGGACTCAGTGGTGGATGGTGTACTTGAGAGAACCCATGACCTTCAAGGCATAGAGTCTTATTCCTATGCTCCCAGAAAATTGTCATTGGACTTGGAGAACAGAAAGACCCCACCAACAAAGCCATCCATTGAAGAACCTCCGAATCTGGAGTTGAAGCCACTTCCTTCCCACCTCAGGTATGAATACCTTGATCCCTCTTGTACTTTACCAGTTATTATTTCCTCTTGCCTAACCCAATTGCAGGTTGACTCAACTTTAAAAGTGCTGAGGAGGAGGAAGAAAACAATTGGTTGGACCTTGGCTGATATTCGGGGTATTAGCCCTCCTTTTGCATGCACAAGATCATATTGGAGGATGGAGCCAAACCCTCTGTTGAACATAAAAAAAACTCAATGAAGCTATGCAAGATGTGGTGAAAAGGGAGATTATAAAATGGCTTGATGCGTGTGTGGTCTATCCAATTTCGANGATAAAAAATGATAAGAATGAGCTCATTCCTACAAGAACGGTTACCGGATGGCGGGTGTGCATGGACTACCGCAAGCTCAACATGGTGACCCGCAAAGACCATTTTCCTTTACCATTCTTGGATCAAATGTTGGATAGGCTTGCAGGTCGAGCCTATTATTGCTTTCTTGACAGGTATTCTGGATATAATCAAATTTTGATAGCCCCGGAGGATCAAGATAAGACCACCTTCACTTGCCCATATGGCACTTTTGCCTTTGATCGAATGCCATTTGGAATTTGTAATGCCCCAGCTATTTTCCAAAGATGTATGATGGCAATCTTCACCGACATGGTGGAGGACTTTCTAGAAGTATTTATGGATGAATTTAGTGTCGTCGGGGATTCTTTCGACGAATGATTGAGTCATCTTGATAGAGTCCTTTATCGATGTGAAGAAACAAATTTGGTCTTATATTGGAAAAAATGCCGCTTTATGGTGGAGGAAGGAATTGTTTTGGGCCATAAGATTTCAAAGAATGGCATTGAGATTGATAAGACAAAAATCGAGGTTATTTAAAAATTGCCACCACCTATTTCAGTGAGAGGAGTCCGGAGCTTTCTTGGCCATGCCGGTTTTTACCGGCGGTTTATCAAAGATGTCTCTAAGGTGGTGAATCCATTATGCAAGCTGTTAGAGAAGGATGCCAAATTCAATTTTGATGAGCACTGTATGCAAGCTTTTGAACTCTTAAAACACAAGCTCACTACCACTCCCATCATCACGGTACCGGATTGGAGTGCCCCATTTGAGCTTATGTGTGATGCAAGTGATGTTGTTGTGGGTGCTATGCTTGGGAAAAGGGTTAACAAAGTGTTTCATCCAATCTACTATGCCAGCAAGACAATGAATTCTGCTCAAATGAACTACACAGTCACGGAGAAGAAGCTTCTAGCTATAGTCTTTGCCATGGAAAAATTTCGAGCTTATTTGATGGGTGCCAAGGTCATAGTTCACACTGACCATGCATCACTCCGGTACCTCATGACCAAAAAGGATTCCAAGGCAAGACTTATGAGATGGGTTTTGTTATGACAAGAGTTTGATTTAGAGATAGTGGACTGAAGAGGGAGTGAGAATCAAGTTGCCGATCATTTATCCCGGTTGGAGGAGCAAGGACGTCCTTGTGATGGACTTGAGATCAATGATAGTTTCCCGGATGAACAACTCCTTTCAATGTCCATGAGATAAATGCCATGGTTTGCGGATATTGCTAATTTCCTAGTCACCGGAGTTGTCCCTTGTGAGATCTCTTCTAACCAAAGGAATAAGATTCGAAGGGATAGCTTGGATTTCTATTGGGATGAGCCTTATTTATTCAAGATTTGCACCGATGAGGTAATCCGGCGATATGTACCGGAGGAAGAACAACTAGCCATCCTTGATTCTTGCCACTCCTCGTCGTATGGTGGTCATCATGGAGGGGTGAGAACTCCTTCTAAAGTTCTTAGTTGTGGGTTCTTTTGACCCACTTTTTATAAGGATGCTAGTACCCCTAGTGAAGAGGTGTGATGAATGCCAAAGAGCCGGGGGAATTTCCAAAAAGGATGAGATGCCATTAAATTCTATTCTCGAGGTAGATATCTTTGATGTTTGGGGTATTGACTTTATGGGGCCATTCGTGAGTTCATGTGGGAACACGTACATCTTGGTCGCGGTTGATTATGTGTCAAAATGGGTGGAGGCCATAGCCTTACCAAGCAATGAGGCGCGGAGTGTGATAGCCTTTCTCAAGAAGAATATCTTTACTAGGTTTGGCACTCCACGAGCCATCATCAGTGACGGGGGGTCACATTTTTGCAACAAATCCTTTGACTCCTTGATTTCTAAGTATGGGGTCAACCATAAAGTCACTACCCCGTACCACCCTCAGGATAGTGGCCAAGTTGAAGTGTCTAACAGAGAGATAAAGAGCATATTATCCAAAACGGTCAATGCCAATAGGATCGAGTGGGCTAAGAAATTAGATGATGCTA
Organism: Nicotiana paniculata; assembly: GCA_005239505.1. Taxonomy (NCBI): domain Eukaryota; kingdom Viridiplantae; phylum Streptophyta; class Magnoliopsida; order Solanales; family Solanaceae; genus Nicotiana; species Nicotiana paniculata. The sequence continues at coordinate 151,482 of ML338088.1, read as the reverse complement.
TTTGGGCTTACCGGACCGCCTACAAGACCCCAATTGTCAATGCCACCTTCCGGTGGAATTGGAGCACAAGGCTATGTGGGCCTTGAAAAAGTTGAACTTGGAATGGGATGTAGCTGCAAATCTTAGAGTGGAGAAATTGAATGAGTTGGATGAGTTTAGATTCCATGCGTACTCCAATTTGTCCTTGTATAAGGACAAATTGAAGTACCTGCATGACAAATATGCTCGAGGTAAAGAGTTCAAAGTTGGTGACTTGGTCTTATTGTTCAATTCTCGGTTGAGGTTATTTCCCGGAAATCTAAAGTCAAAGTGGAGTGGGCCTTGAAGTGGTATTTGTTACTCCATTTGGGGCTCTTGACTACAAGAACAAAAGTGGTGAGGTCTTTAGAGTGAATGGTCACCGGGTAAAACACTATCTTGGCAAAGTTGATGAAAGCCACGTGGTGGAACTTCTTCATCTCCAATGATCCCGGTAAAATGTGTCATACCACGACATTAAATCAGGCGCTTCTTGGGAGGCAACCCATGTGTCTTTACTTTTATTTTCTTTGTTTTTCTTGGTAAAATAGGTTTCACTTTTACACTAACTGGTTTTTGGATATGTAGGATGATTTTGACACAGGAAAATTGACTGAGTATAGAAATAGAAGCTCACTGGAAATTGACTTCGCGGCCGCGGTCGACTTTTCGCGGTCCGCGAAGTCGATATGCTTCAAACACAGTGCACTGGAATCTGCTTTGCGGCTGCGGTCCGCGAAGCCCATCTGCCTCTTATGCCTTAAGTCATTGAATGACCATGGACCGCGGTCGATTTTTCGCGGTCCACGGTAGGTAAGTGTGGTGGTCCACAGCTCTCTCTATAAATAGGACTCTAGGGTTTTATTTCATACTTTTCCCACTGTAGCTGGTCTAAGACACTTTCAATTGTGTCTCACTTTTGCATCCTCTGAAATTCATTGCTTGCATCCATACTTTCATCCAAGCATCTAGTAAGTGTATTTGTGCTTCATTAACTTCTTGATTTCTTTAAATTCTTTAGTTTTCAATTTCTTTTTCATTATTATTTTCTCTTTTTAGGCTTGTAAATGTTAGGGTTAGCCCAAATAGGTTCATAATAGTCCTTTGGAATGCAATTGCACTGATTACTTGTGTAGGACTTATCTCAATGAACACTTTAGCGTAGAAATTGCAAATTCTGGGAACCCTTGTCAATAGCCATTTTCGCGGTCCGCGGTCCATTTTTCGCGGACCGCGGTGCTTTATTTTGCATAAGTTCAGTCTGTTGTTTCGCAGACTGCGGTCAACTTTTCGCGGTCTGCGGTTCCTGCTGTCCAGAAATCATACCACACTGGATCTAACTTTGCGGCCACGGTTGACTTTTTGCGGTCCACGAAGTCATTTCCAGTGTGTCTTGCTCAGTATGCTTAGACTTTCGCGGCCACGGTCGACTTTTCGCGGTCCGGGAAGTCATTTCCAGTGTGTCTTGCTCAGTATGCTTAGACTTTCGTGGCCGCGGTAAAATTTTTGCGGTCCGCGAAGTCATTTCCAGTGTGTTCTGCCCAGTATGCTTAGACTTCAGTGACTACTCAAGTGTCTGCACATCAATGTTCGGGAAGCTAACCATGTTCACTTATGTGTACTTTGCAGGAAATGGTACTATCTCGTGGAGGCGGTCGTAAAAACACGGGTGGAGGAGAAACTCAAAGGGGGAGAGGCCTGGGGGCACCAAGGCAACCATCAAAAGCTACATTGCCTCCTCAGTCATCACGACGGCCCAGTCGGGTTACAAACTCTCCTCCTTCACCATCAGGATGTGAATATGCTCCGTCAGAGGAGGCCTCATCACAGTCATCCCTAATGGACCCGGTCTCATCTCTCCCATCCCCAGCACGAGCAGTGTCCCCATCCAAATCCGCCTCCAGTGCACACTCATACTCTACTTCCCCTACAGCTTCCTTATCTAGGGAGAATTCAAGTGACAGCAAAGGGGATGCGCAGATGGTTGAAGAGGTAGAGAGAACTCGGAATACGGATGTGTGGAAGGATCGTTTTGTCAGTGAGAAGGCCTTCCACAGATTCAGAAAGTTGTGGACTGCACGGTCTCTTATCTCGGAGCGCACCTTTTTAATGAAAGATTTATCCACTTACAACCCCAATGTGAGGCAGCAATTCCGAGACAGGAAAGGGTGGTCTCATTTCACTGAGCATCTCTCGGAGGAAAATGAGCATATAGTGAAGGAGTTCTACACTAATTTGCTTTTTCTGGAAAAGGACTCAAAGGCATCCAAAGTCCGCAATCTCACAGTGCCTTTTGATGGACCTTCACTAAATGACTATTTGGAGATGGATGATTCATTGTACCGGGAAAACTTGCAGAAAAGGATGCTGCGAGAAATTGGTTGGCTTTGCACTTGGCCAAGCCCGGGGACACCCCGGAGTGGTTAACGGCTGGGAAGACTATTACCAGGAGGACCCTAAACTTCGAAGCTAAAGGATGGGAGACTTTTGTATGCAGCAGGCTAGACTCGACACATCATGACCAGACCCTCTCTCTTAGTAGGGCTGTATTAGTGGTATCTATCATGGCTAGGTACCCCATCAATGTGGGGAATGTGATGTCTGAGGTCATTAGCCGGGTGGTCAGCACAGGTGATACTTCTTACCCTTTTCCTCATTATCTGACCATGTATTGTGAAGACCAGGAAGTGACTATGAAGCGCTTTGACACCAAAGTCAAGCCCAAAGCACCTTTCTCCTGGTATGACTTGAAAGATGAGGATAACCCCAAAAAGAAGTCAAAGGGAAAGTCGGTTGCCTCTACTAGCCAGTCTGAAGAGCCAGTGGTGGTGGGGAAACCCTCTCTGCCACAGCCTGCCATTCCAGAGGAGGCTCCAGGCCCGTCCACCTCCACCGCCCTCCACCAGAGCCTATCCCATGACTAATCAACAACTGAACATGACACTCACTAGCCTCACAAACTGGATGCAGTCAACTACTACAAAGTTGACTGCAATTTCTAAAGGCCTGGCATCCCCAGCTACTCCTCCCCCACCACAAGTCTCGCAGTCCATTGAGGACACTCTCAAAGAAATTTTGGAGAACCAGAAGAAAATCCTGGATGCGGTGGGTGCACATGAGAGTGCATTGACAAATATGGCAAAAGAAACAAAGAAGCTGGGGAAGACTAGGGCGTCAAAGGAGGAGGTGGCGAAGCTGAGAAAGGAGGTCGACAAGCTGTCAGGCGATCAGATTCCATTGGAGATGCTACTAGCCGACCCCACAGGGCCCCAGCCAAAGCAGCAGCCAGTGCCTCAGCCAGTGTAGGAGGAGGAGCCGGTGAGGACATTGAAGAAGAAGAAGGTCATGCCCCGTGCCCAGAACATCAGACTTGTACCGGCAGACCCTCCCACAGAGCACACTCAGGCTCAGAGCCAGGAGGCCCAGCCCACCGGAGCTCCATCACAGGCTATCACAGACCCAGCTCCTACAGGTCCCCCATCTAAGGCAGTTCCTTCCTCATCTCAGGCAGTTCCTACCCCATCTCAGACAGAGCAGCAGGGACCACAGCAGGCCGAGGGCCAATAGGGAGTTTTCTTTACTCTCTCTCCCCTATTTTGCGCACTATTTTTGCTTTATAGAATTGAGGAAAATGCTTTCTTTTAGTTGGGGGAATGGCCTACAGGCATTTGATTTTGGCTATATCGGATTGTATAATGAAAACAACTTTTTGTTTCTTTTTCTTTACGTTATTTCCCTTTTTATGTATAAGATAACTATCCATTGTAAATATTCATCCCTTATGTATATTCATCTAATTCCCCTATTGTACATATTCATTCTATCCCACGCACTTTACTTTATTTTGCACATTTCTTTTCTATTTTATAGCTTCTTACTTTTCGTTCATAGCTTCTTGTTTGGTTTTCACGTGAGCAATAAGCCTTTGGTTTTCTTAACTCCAAGGTTCTTTCCAAAGGTGGAACTTGTGTGAACCGGGTGGCTCTTCCCAAGGATGGACGCTGTGACAACCTTCTTAAGGGTTTGAGTCTGTTTTTCCTTTTCTTGTTGTTTTGTTTTTCAATAACGGTGCCTCAAGAAAAGCTTCACTTGGGCCTAACACAGTTGCCTTTGATCCTATGGTCAAAGACAAACCATTGTGTTGAGGATGGTGATAGTGATGATCTTGAGACTCTTGTGTGGCCGATAACCATCAGGTGGTTCTTCGGGACCATTTTTGTTACTCAAAGCACGAATAAGGTCGTTGTGGGCCCTCGACTCGGTTTCTATAACAATCCTTTAGCTGTGAGTGGTGAGAAATTCGTAATTGCAAGTCCAAGTTCCGTGCCACTAGTCTAGAACTTGCCCTGAGTGTTGTCTAGGTGTAATTTGACTTGAGAAGTGACTGTAGGATTTCCTTGGCTTGAACAAAGAATTGAACACTTCCATTACCTTCCAAAAGACATATTCCCTAGTCAACCCTTTTGAGCCTTAAGCCTTTTCTTTCAACCCAAGTTACAAGCCTTTAACCATTCTTTTGCCCTCTCTTGGCACCCGATCTTTCCTTGGTGCTAGGCAAAAAGCATAAGTTTGGGGGAGAGACGAGNGCATAAGAAGAAAATAAAGGAAATTGATGAAAAAGTGTCTCTCCAACCCTACAAAAGATAAAAATACTCAAAGAGTCAAGAAAATGTGAGAGCAACAAAAAAATGAAGTGCTTAAGGAAAGATAAGACTCACTCTAACCAAATACTTCCTACCCTTGACCAAAAGCCTTCATCATGATTCCACAAAAGCCTATATGATCTCAGGTTGAGTGAAGCCCACATTAGTGGTAATGTACACAAAGGGAAAGCCTATGGTACTTTGAGCCAAACTTGGGACTCTTTCCTTGATGAGAGATGAGCGATTCACCATATTCCCCGTTCTGAGTGTCATTATTCTGAAAGGTGAGATGCTTAGGGAAAGTTACGGAATAAGAGTCTGGGATCCACACTGACAGAGGTAATAGTTAGGAGTTCACTGATGAGTTGGACCAACCCTTGAAACTCTTGTATCACACTTGAAACTATGGTTTCGAAAAGTTCAATCATTGTCAATGATTCATTAGCATTAGGGGCTATGGTTAGTTCTAATTGATGCTAGTTGAGGTCACCAATGTACAACTAATTTTTTGTGAAATCTCTCATAGGGGTAGGGCTTATTTTGTTTTGCTTGAGGACAAGCAAAAGCTTAAGTTTGGGGGAGTTGATAACTTGGCTTTTGCCTCGTTTTTCGTGCCCTTATACATGAATTTGGGATACAATTTTACACAAAATGGCCCCGAAAGCTTATACGTTGTGCTTGTTGCAGGATTGAACAAAAAAATGAAGGCATTAAGTCTAAAATATGCTCAAAATAGGAGTGAATCCGGCACAAGTATCAAACCCAAAAAGGTTGCTCAAGACAAAGAAGGCCACCACGGTCGCGGTCCGCGGTGGAGGTCCAGTAAGATCAAATTGTGAAACATCATCCACCGCGGTCGTGGTTTCGTGGACCGCAGTGCCTTTCCAGTGAGCTTGAAAACAAGCCCATCATCCACCGTGGCCACGGTCGAAGCTTCACGGACCGCGGTGGAGTTCCAGTGAGACCCAGAGAATTGCAAGTTCCCATCGCGGCCGCGGTCAAAGTTTCGCAGACCGCGGTGGCAATCCAGTGAGGTCCCAATGTTTTCGCGGACCGCAGTCGTGTTTTCGCGGTCCGCAGTGGTCCTGCAGGGGTATTTTTGTCCGAAAATTTGGCAGACTATAATAGACTATTTTGTAATTTCTTTACAGATCTGGAACATATCAGTTGTATTTCAGAGTAGAGAGCTCGTGGATATTTTAGGGTTTTTATTTCTTTAGCTTTGTTCTTGCAGTTTTAACATTGAAAACTTCAATTTCATTATTAGGAAATTAAATGGGTTATTCTTCTTCTCTATCATTGTTGTCATCTTTGATTATGAGTATCTAGACCCATTAGTTAGGGTTGTGGCTCAAACCTAGTATGGATATGTAATGGGGTTTTGAAATTAAGGTTGGAAAATTAATGGGCGTTGGCTATTTAGGCTATTTCAAGGTTTTTATTGCTATAATTAGTGGTTGCAAACACTAATTAACCTTTTCATGACTTGGGTCCTTCTTGAGAAAGAAGACTTGAGTCTAGAAATTAGCCTAATAGGAAATTAGGGCATTATCAAGAGATTGGTAGTCACAATCAAAGGGGTTAAACCCAGAAATGGTAAAACCTTACTTGAGCCCTAGTTAACGGGTTAAACCTCGAGAGAGTAACACCCTACCTAATCCTATATTGCTTGATTATTGGGCACCCAATTGGACTCGAAAGAGGCAATTAGGGTATAATCACTCAAATTACCGAGAGGTATAGAGTGAGCACCTTCGTGCTTTGGTTATAGTTATATACCTAGAAAATTCCTCGACCTTAGAATTGAATCCCTTTGTGTATCCACCTAGGCCACAGACACGACCCTAGTGCCCTTATCAATATTAGAAAACAACAACAAAAACAAAACAAAGTTATTCATTAATTAGCTTCAAACAATAGAATACACTTAGTATAGTTCAACATCAACCAATGATTAGAAGTGCAATTAGAAACACTCGACCCTTCTAGATCACTTATACACTCACTCACATCTATAGGCTCCCTGTGGATTCGATCCCGACCATTCGGGTAAAAGCTACACGAACCTTGCCTTCATACTTATATAGTAGTGTGGATGAGGCGCCGTCAGTCTCCCCGTCCGCAGGTGCGGCCACACCTAAAAATTCACACCAGCAGCCTTTCTACTGCATAATCCAAATCCAACCCTTCCGATGACCATCCAAAATCACCCTGAGCCCCTCGGGGCCTCAACCGAATATATCGACCCGTCATAATCATCTCACGAACTTAGTCGAACCCTTGCTACACTCATAAATATCATCAAAACAACAATTAAGTCTAAAATTCAAGCCTAAGGATTCCTAAACTTCTGAAATTCTCCAACAATGCCGAAACCAGCCAAAACATGTCTGAATGACCTAAAAATTTGCACACACATCCAAAATGACACTACGAACCTGTCCCAACTTTTGGAATTCCATTCCGACCCCGATAGCTAATTTTCCACTACCGACCGAAAATTGCCAAAAACTAAATTTCGCCAATTCAAGCCTAATTCTACCCCGGACCTCTAAATGATATTCCGAACGCACTCCTAAGTCCCAAATCCTCTAATGAAGCTATCCGAGCCACAAAACCCTCATTCTGAGATCGTTTACCTATTAGTCAACTTCTAGTTGACTTTTCTGAACATAAGGCCAACTTAAGATACTAAGTGTCTCATTTCACACCACGACCACTCCGAACCCGAACCAACCGACTCTACTCGTAATTAGTCTAAGAAACACACGATAGAGCAAAAACAGGGGAAACATGGCTAAATCTTACGGAACGACCGACCGTGTCGTTACATTCTCCCCCTCATAAACAAATGTTCTTCCTCGAACGGGTCTAGAAACATACCTAAAGTCTCAAATAAGTGAGTATATTTTCCGCATCTCCCGCTCGATCTCCCAGGTGGCCTCCTCCACCGGCTGCCCCCTCCACTGCACTTTCACTGAAGCTATATCCTTATACCTCAACCTTCTGACCTGACAACCCAAAATACCCACCGGCTCTACCTCATATTGACATATCACCCTCAAGTTGAACCGTGTTGAAGTCCAAAACATGAGACGGGTAACCAACATACTTCTAAAGCATGGAAACATGAAACACCGGATGAACATTCAATAAGTTGGGTAGCAAAGCAAGTCTATAAGCCACCTCTCTAATTCTTTGAAGAACCTCAAAAGGCCCAATGAACCTGGACCTCAACTTGCCCCTCTTCCCGAACAGCATAACACCCTTCATGGGTGACACCTTCAGTAGAACCTTCTCCCCAACCATGAAAGACACATCTCGGACCTTCCGGTACGCATAACTCTTCTGCCTAGACTGCATCGTGCGAAGCCACTTCTGAATCAATTTTGCCTTACCCAACGCATCATGTACCAAGTTTGTGCCCATTAACCTAGCCTCACCCGGCTCAAACTAACCAACCAGAGATATGCACCTCCTACCATATAAAGCCTCATACAGAGTCATCTGGATACTCGACTGATAACTGTTATTATATGCAAACTCCACGAGTGGCAGAAACTGGTCCCATGAGCCCCCGAAATCAATGACACACGCACGCAACATGTCCTCCAGAATCTGAATAGTGCGCTCTGACTGTCTGTCCGTCTGATGATGAAATGTTGTGCTCAAATTGACCTAAGTACCCAACTCCCTCTGCACGGCTCTCCAAAACTGAGATGTGAAATGCGTACCTCTATCAGAAATGATCGAAACTGGGACACCATGCAACTAGAAAATCTCCCTGATATAAATCTCAACTAACCGTTCCGAAGAATAAGTAGTACCAACAGGAATGAAGTGCGCGGACTTGGTCAGCCGATCCACAATAACCCATACAACATCGAACTTCCTCGAAGTCCGTGGGAGCGCAACTACAAAGTCCATGGTGATTCGCTCCCACTTCCACTCCGAAATATCCAACCTCTGATGCAACCCACCTGGCCTTTGGTGCTCATATTTGACCTACTGGCAATTGCGACACCGAGCTACAAACTTAACAATATCCTTCCTCATCCGCCTCCACCAATAATGCTACCTCAGATCCTGATACATCTTCTGGGTACCCGGATGGATGGAATATCGTGAGTTGTGGGCCTCCGCTAGAATCAACCCTCGAAGCCCATCCACATTAGGCACGCATATCCGACCCTGCATCCGCATAACCCCATCATCTCCAATAACTACATCCCTGGCATCACCTCGCCGAAACCTATTCTGAAGAATGAGCAAGTGTGGGTCATCATAATGCCACTCTCTGATCTGGTCATAAAAAGAAGATATGGAGGCTACACAAGCCAATACCCGACAGGGCTCTAATAGATCCAATCTCACCAACTGAACCGCTAAGGCCTGAACATCAAGTGCTAAAGGTCTCTCTGGTGCTAGAATATATGCTAGACTCCCCAAACTCTATGCTCTGCGACTCAAGGCATCGGCCAATTTGGCCTTCCCCGGTTGGTATAGGATAATGATATCATAGTCCTTTAGAAGATCAAACCATCTCCTCTGACGCAAATTCAGATCCTTCTGCTTAAACAGATGCTTCAGACTACGGTGATCAGTGAAAACCTCACAATGCACCCCATACAAATAATGACGCCAAATCTTCAAGGCGTGAACAATGGCTGCTAGCTCGAGATCATGCACTGGGTAATTCTTATCATGAGTCTTCAACTGGCGCGAGGCGTAGGCAATCACCCTACCCTCCTGCATCAAAACACAAACAATGCCTATCCTCGAGGCATCACAATATACGATGTAAGAACCTGAAGCTGATGGCAATACTAACACTGGAGCTGATATTAATATAGTCTTGAGCTTCTGAAAGCTCTCCTCACACTCATCCGACCACCTGAATGGAGCACCCTTCTGGGTCAATTTGGTCAAGGGTGAAGCCATAGAAGAAAATCCCTCCACAAAACGATGGTAATACCCCGCCAAACCAAGGAAGCTCCTAATCTCTGTAGCTGAGGACGGTCTGGGCCAACTCTGCACTGCCTCTATCTTCTTCGGATCAACCTGAATACCCTCACTGGACACCACGTGCCCCAAGAAAGCTACTGATCCAAGACAAAACTCACACTTGGAGAACTTTGCATAAAGCGTCTCCTCCCTCAATCTCTGCAACACAACTCTCAAATGTTGAGCGTGCTTCTCTTGGCTACGAGAATACACCAGGATGTCATCAATTAACACAATAACAAAGGAATCCAGATATGGCTGAAACATGTTGTTCATCAAATACATGAACGATGTTGGGGCATGGGTCAGCCCAAAAGACATCACCATAAACTCATAGTGACCATAATGAGTCTTGAAAGTTATCTTAGGAATATCAGAATCTCGAATCTTCAGTTAATGATACCCGGATCTCAAGTCAATCATAGAGAACACCCTGGCTCCCTGAAGCTGGTCAAACAAATCATCAATACGAGGCAAAGGATACTTATTCTTGACTATAACCTTGTTCAACTGCCTGTAGTCAATACACATTCTCATGGAACCATCCTTCTTCTTCACAAAAGAACACTGGTGCACCCCAAGGTGACACGGTAGGTCGAATGAACCCCTTATCCAGGAGTTCCTGAAGCTGCTCTTTCAATTCCTTCAACTCCGCTGGTGCCATACGATACGGTGGAATAGAAATAGGTTGAGTGCCTGGAACCAAATCAATACCGAAATCAATATCCCTGTCAGGTGGCATGCCTGACAGGTCTGCAGGAAACACGTCCGAAAAGTCACAGACCATAGGGATAGAATCAATAGTGGGAACCTCAACACTGACACCCCTCACAAAATCCAAATACGATAAACACCCCTTATCTACCATACGTTGGGCCTTCAGGTAGGAAATCACCCTACTAGGCACATACTCAATAGAACCTCTCCACTCAACCCTCAGAAATCCTGGCATAGCTAAGGTCACGGCCTTAGCGTGACAATCAAAAATAGCATGACACAGGGATAGCCAATCCATTCCCAATATCACATCAAAATCAACCATGCTAAGAAACAACAGGTCCACTCGGGTCTCCAGACCCCCAATAGATATCACACATGATCGATGCACACGGTCCACAACAATAGTGTCGCCCATCGGAGTCGACACATGAACCGATGTAAATAGAGACTCACGGGGCATATCCAGAAAATGGTCAAAATATGATGAAACATAGGAATACGTAGAACTAAGGTCAAATAAGGCCAAAGCATCTCGGCAACAGACTGAAACAATACCTATGATCACTGCATCTGAGTCCATAGCATCTGTCCTGGCTGGAAGTGCATAAATACGAGCCTAACCTCCACCTACACAACCTCCCTCTCTAGGGCTGCCCCTAGCCGTCTGACCCCCACCCCTAGCTGTCTGGGCAGGTGGTGAAGTAACTGGAGCTGAAGTCGAGGGCTGACCCCTTTGCTGAGAAGACCCACCGGGGCGACGATGGCACTGCCTCCATACATGTCCAAACTCTCCACACTCGAAGAAACTCCCTGGAGCTGGAGATGGGGACTGAAAGAAACCCCTGGCACCAGAAATAGCCACTAGAAGAACCATGCATAGAGGAACCTTGAACTGATGGTGCTCGAGATGCAATCTGGGCTGGAAGGGAACTTAATGAAGAATGGCCCGAATGAGAACTGCGGGGACCATGCCCCGAAGATGCACCACTATAGGCTGGGCGGACTGGCTGAGGAGGGCGAACGGCCTCTACCATGCTGAAATTGTCCTCTGGAAAGAGCACCATTGAAACTACCAGATCCACGAGGCCTCTTGGCCTCCCTCTCCTCTCGCTCCTGGCGGCGAACTGACTCAATATCCCAAGCAATATCAATAACATGCTCGAAAGTAGCACCTGAAACTCTTTCTTTGGTCATTAGAATACGGAGCTGATAAGTGAGGCCATCCACGAACCTCCTAATCCTTTCTCTCTCAACTCTGTGGCATGACGGGCTAGCTCTAAAAACCTCATATCATACTGCGTCACTGGCAACTCACCCTGGCGCAGTTGCTCAAACTACCTACTCCGCTCCTCTCTGTGATACTAGGGAACATACTTCTCTAAGAAGAGAGTGGAGAACTACTGCCAAGTAAGGGGTGCTGCACCAACAGGCCTACGCCTCTCATAAGACTCCCACCAAGTAAAAGTAGTCCCTGAGAACTGGAATGTAGTAAACGAGACCTCACTGGTCTCTAGTATCCCTGCAGTACGAAGCATCCTCTGACACTTATCCAAGAAACGCTGGGCATCCTCGCCCTCAGCACCACTGAATGTCGGAGGCTGAAGTCTACTAAATCTCTCCAACTTGCGCTGCTCATCATCTGACATGACTGGAATCACAAAATCCTGAGCTGGGGTAATTGGCTGGGCTGGAACTGCCTCCGTGGTCTGAAGCCCCTGAATAACCTACTCAGGTGTATGGGCCACTGGAGTCTGAGTGCCTCCCCCGGCCTGAGAAGTAGCAGCAGTATAAGAAACAACTATTTTCTGTGCAAGACTGGTGCACATAGTTAAAATCTGAGCCAGAGTCTCCTGAAGTCCTGGAATCACAATAGGCATTGTTGGTGCCTGCGCGGGTCCCGCTGGAAAATCTACGGCAGGGACCTGATCCTGAACAGTAGGTGGATCCGCGGGCCGCACCCCTCCTTCTACCGCGGCCTCGAACGCGGCCTCGACCTCTCACTGGCTAGTGTCTGGTCACCCTGATTGGTAGCACGAGTCCTCACCATCTGTGAGAGAATGAAAACAACAGAAGTTTAGTTTTCAGGAATCAACATATTTGCACGAATGAATTCAAGAATGTGAGATTTTTCCTAAGGGTTTTGTAGCCTCTCGAAGATAATTACAGACGTCTTTGTACCGATCCGCAACATTCTACTAAACTTGCTCATGACCGGTGAGTCCCATGTAACCTAGGGCTCTGATACCAACTTGTCACGATCTGAAATACCAATCCGGTCATGATGGCGTCTATCAAGATACTAGGCTAGCCAATCCACCGCGAAATAACATAAGGACTTTCCCTTAAATTCAAGACTATTCGTTATTCCATAAAATTCTTCCGGTTCAGCAGTTTAAAGCAACAAAACCAATAAAATAGTTAATACACTGCCCCAAAACCTGGAGTCAACCGTCATGAGCATCTACAACCAATACAACATACTACTATTTCTTTACTATAACCAGTTCTAGGAAATGATATCAAATAACAGGATAAGAAGGGAAAGAGGGCATGCTGCGGACGCCAAACAGCTACCTCAAAATCCCGAACAAAACTCCAAGAGAATGCGAAAAATAGCTAGCGCTCAGATCCAACACCTGAATCTGCACACAAGGTGCAAGGAGTAATGTGAGTACGTCAACTCAATAGTAATTAAATTAAATAATGTCTAAGGCAATGAAACACGTAAAAGCAGTCATAAATACACAGAAAATGAACTCCTTCTTTCAGAAAACACAGATATGATGCCTTATAAAATTTAAAAGTCAATCTCAGTAAAATATCATTTGAAATGTGCTTTCTCACAAATTCCATAGAAGTCAAGATAATTTGATATAGGAATGGTAGAAATCATAGATAGCCTCTCAGGAAAAAACATATTTTATAAATCGCCCCTCGGGCATAACATCCCTCAGAATCATTCACTCAGCATGCCTCACCATCACTCGATATTAGCCCTTCGGGAAACCTCATAGTCACCCATGCCTCCCAATCACTCCTCACTCGGCACTCGCACTCAGTAGGTACTTGCGGTCACTGAGGGTGTACAGAATCCGGAGGGGCTCCTACAGCCCAAGCGCTAATATCAAGCCATCTCGTGGCATAATCACTCAGGCTCTCGGCCTCTCACATATCATAAATAATGTAACATGTCGCAGCGTGGAGCCTGATCCCATAGTATCCTCACAACATAGGCCCTCGACCACACTCAGTCAGAAATCTCTCAAAAGCCACTGGGGCTATCAGTAAAATGGGGTACTCGACCCAAAATATCATTTTTATATCTCAAAATAGTGAAAATAAGACTGAGTTTCAAAATCAGTTATACATAATATGAGTGAGTGTAAATCATAAGTCAACACAGTGAGGAATAGCAGTAAAAGCCCCCAAGGGGTCCAAATACATGGCACGAGGCCCAAATACGGCATTCCGCCCAAAACATAGTAATAATCTTTAAAACATGAAATATCATATGATTTAGAATCAAATACGCAACTTAATAGTTGCTACAGGATGGCACAAGTCATAATCTCCCAACAGTGCACGCCACACACTCGACATCTAGCATGTGCGCCACTCCAAATGGTGATACAATGCAAAATCCGGGGTTTCATACCCTCAGGACAAGATTTACAGTCATTACTTACCTCAAATTGGCCAAACTACTAATCCGCGATGCCTTTGCCTCTTGACTCGGCCTCCAATTGCTCTGAATCTAACCAAAACCAGATTATATCATCAATATACGCTAGAGGAACAAAGCCTACTCGAAAATTATCGAATTTAACCAAAATTCCCGAATTTGGCCAAACCCGACCCCCGGGCCCACGTCTTGGAATTCTATAAAAATCACATCACAAGAATCCTCATCCTCTCCCGAGTCAATACATATAAAATGCATCAAAATCCAACCACAAGTGATCCCTCAATTCCTCCATTTTAAGTCTCAAATTCCAAAGCTCTAACTCCCCAATTTACACCATTAATTTCCACTAATTTCATGCTTAATCAGTCAAATATCAACATAGAATCGAGTTTTAGGTCCAAGAAACTTACCTCCACAGAAATCCCTTGAAATCCCTCTTCAATTTGCTCCCAAAAGCCTCAGCCCTTATGAAAAATTGATGAAAAATGCCTAAAATTCGCGAAGGCAAGTATTTATATGCTCTGCCCAGGGGTTCCGCTCTTGCGGTCACTTGCTTGCACTTGCGGACTCGCACCTGTGGTCCCAGGTTCGCATCTGCGATTTGCACTCAAGCTCTCATTCTCCGCAGTTGCGGTTTACTATTTGCACCTGCGGGCTCGCAGGTGCGATCCTTCTTTCGCATCTATGGAAGCTGACCGAGCCTCCACTTTCCGCTCCTGTGGCACATTCCCCGAACCTTCTCCCATCGCTCCTGCGGCTCCCCAGCAGGTGCGGCCACACCAGAAATATCACACAAGCAGCCTTTCTGCTGCATAATCCAATCCTACCCTTCTGATGACCATCTTAAATCACCCTGAGCCCCTCGGGGCCTCAACCAAATATACCGACACGTCATAAATCATCTCACGAACTTAGTCGAACCCCTGCTACACATAAATATCATCAAAACACCAATTAAGTCCAAAATTCAAGCCTAAGGATTCCTAAACTTCCTAAATTCGCCAACAATGTCGAAACCAACCAAAACACGTCCGAATGACCTGAAAATTTGCACATATATCCAAAATGACACTACGAACCTGTCCCAACTTCCGGGATTCCATTCCGACCCCGATAGCTAATTTTTCACTGCCGACCGGAAATTGCCAAAAACTAAATTTCGCCAATTCAAGCCTAATTCTACTCCGGGACTCTAAATGATATTCCGAACACACTCCTAAGTCCCAAATCCTCTAATGAAGCTATCCGAGCCACAAAACCCCCATTCCGAGATCGTTTACCTATTAGTCAACTTCCGGTTGACTTTTCTGACCATAAGGCCAACTTAAAAGACTAAGTGTCTCATTTCATACCACGACCACTTCGAACCCGAACCAACCGACTCTACCCGACATAATTAGGCTAAGCAACACAAGATAGAGAAGAAATAGGGGAAACAGGGCTAAATCTTACGGAACGACCGGCCGGGTCGTTACAATTATTTTTGTATCTAGAGTTATCCTAGACAAGTATAAATAAGAGTAGTCTTTGGCATTTGTAACTAAGCCAAAATAAAGAAAGCCTTCTTTACTAAACAAAGTTCTCCTCTCCAAAACGTTCCTTCTCTTTTCAAATCTTGCTCTTCTTTAGTTGAATCTTCCTATTTTAGTTAACGTTCTTGGGCTAGCAAAAGGTCTCCAAATAATACTTTTCTTCGGCTATTCTTTACAAGGTATCAGAGAGATAATTAGATTATATATATATATATATATATATATATTTGCAAGGTCGGATTAGTGGTTGATTTAACTAGTTTCCCTAAGTATATTTGGGTGGTCGTGCTAATGGACTATTATTGGACCAGTCCAACTACAAATTATGGAAGACTTGTATGGACTCATACCTTGTTAGTGAGGATTTGTGGGAATTTGTCAAGGGGAGTAACATAAGTCCCCCTAGTGATGCACCATAAAATAGCAATGCGCGTAAAAAGTGGAAGCATATTACCGCTAGGCAGAGTTTATCCTGAAGAAGTCTATTTCTCCTAGTTTATTTGATCATATTATACGGTGTAAATCAGCTCATGAAATATAGAGAACCTTTGATCGGCTGTTCAACAAGAAGGATGAAGATCTGTTACAAAATTTGGAGAATGAATTGTCTATCATCACTCAAGGTAATCTCTCTATCGCTGAATATTTATTGAAGGTTAAAATTTTAAGTTTCGAAATTTCTCTATTGAATCCAGACGAGGCTATCTTTGAATCACGAATTAGAAGAATTATTATCGTGGTTTAAAGACATATTATATTCCATTTTTTACATCGATTCAAGGATGGTTCAACAACCATATTTGGAAGAATTTGAGAATTTGTTGTCGTCACAGGAGCTACTAACCAAACAGATGCCTAGTGTATCTATCAAAGAAGGGGGAGGAAATGCTCTTGTCGTTGATAAGAAGAACTTTAAAGGAAAATCAAGAGATATCGCACACTCTCAATTCTCAAGTGGTTCAAGCTCGCTAGGAAAGAAGGGGGAGTCTTCCAATAATGGTAAAAAGCAAATAAAATGTTATTATTGTGGCAAAATCGGACACATAAAAAGATATATCGAGCTAAAAAGAGCAATATGGATCAAATCAAGAAAGTTGCTGAAGAAGAAGACTGGGGAAAGTGCTTCACAGCGGAGACTCGAGCAATAAATGTCATGGCTTCCATAAATTTTGAAAGAGACTGGATCGTAGATTCAGGATATGGGCACTATCTCACTGGTGATCAATCCTAATTCTTCACCTTTAGGGAATACAATGGACATGATGTCATTGTGACAACAGATAATAGAGTCCATTAAGTGGAGAAGGAAGTCATCGTTGTAGTCAACGAGAAGCAAGAAGACTCTATCACTCTAGCATGGATAAATTAAAAATCATGATAAAATTGAATCTAGTAAAAGGATTGCCTAACTTAAGAAATTTTGGTGAAGGAGAGGTTTGTGAAGGATGTTAATATGGAAAGGCACATCGTCTTCCATTTGACAGATCCTTGTAAGGTACAATGACCCACTAGAACTTATTCGCAGTGACTTGATAGGGCCAACGAGAACTCCTTCATTCTTAGACTATTCTTAAATGCTAATTTTCATTGATAATTTTACTAGATCCACTTGGGTTTATTTCGTGAAGCATAAGTCAGAAGTTTTCAATAAGATTGCGGAGCTCAAAGAAACAGTTGAAGGCAAACTCGATTCTAGAATAAGGCGACTGCGAACTGATACTGGTGGTAAAGTCACTTCAGATGAGTTTCTTTCCTTTTGTGGTCAGTATTAAGGGTGGGCGTTGGTCAATAGTATAAAAGTACGATTTAGTTTATCAGTTTTCATTTTATAATATAAATAACCAAACCAAACCAAACCAAAGTATTTACGGTTTAGTATAATTTTTTCAAGGTTCGGTCGGTTATTTTCGATTTTATTTTTCGGTTATTAATGTGCAAGATTTTTATGTATCAATCATTCAATTGATTCAATTGGTGCTCATTAATCTAACTTACTGATTCGAAACACCAAATTCAATAGGAATATCAATAGTTGTTTAAAGAATCAGATTACTAGCCTGGAAAAGGACAAGAACCTTGAATTTAAGAAGTAGCTAAGATGAGAAATGAATAAGAAATACATGTTACAAACTTATCTGTATTCCTGGAATAAAAAGGGGTAAATGTAGTGGAATTTTTGTTATGTACAATTCATATAGTCAACTTAACTCTACGTAATTTGTTATTCATTCCATGTGCCTTACCACAGACTTTGTAAGAATTCCATTCCATTCTTATTCATATAATCAACTCTATCATTCTATTCTAACCACCAGATTATAGAAAGGACGAAGGCTGATCGCAAGAGCAGAGCAGTTAGGCTCTAGTACACTCTGATTACAGGCTGCTATGGACTGCCGTAAAACAATAAACAAAATAAGTCTGGAAAACTAATTGCTCAAGTCTAGAAAACTAATTTGTTACACAAAAAACAATAATATGCAAACCCAACAAGAGATAACCAAAATAAGTCCAGGAAAGATGACCAAAAATCGAAAATAACACCAAAACGAGTGGCGGAAGAGGAAGAAGGTGTCACAACAAGCGCAACAGCAGCAGGCGACGAGTGGCAGTCGGCACAACATCAACAGCAGCAGCCAGCAAGAGGAGGAAGGAAGTCAGGACTCAAGAACCCTAATTAGAACTAAGATAATTTCTAATTTCTAAGGAAGTAGGACTAGGAAGTAACGTAAGTAGACTTGGCTAAATTGGGCTTCAGATTTGTGGATGAGTATTGGGTAAGTTGGGTTAAAAAGGAGGTGGCCAGGGGGATGAGCCCATATGATCAAAAGTGATAATGTAACGACCCGACCTGTCGTTTTGAGCTCTAGCACGTCGTTTGGCGATTTAAGGTCATGAGCAGCTTCATTTCAGGTATTATGACTTGTAGGCGTGGTTGGAATTGAATTTCGGGAAGTTCGGAGTTGAATTGGAAAGAAAGTTCTCATTTCGGAAGCCTTAAGTTGGAAGAATTGACTAAGATTGGATTTTTGAGTAAATGACCTCAGAATCAGGATTTGAAGGTTCCAGCAGGTTCGTATGATGATTTCGGACTTGGGCTTATGTTCGGAGCGGGTTTTGGATGACCCGGGAGCGTTTCGGTGCATATTGTGGAAATTAGTATTTTGGAAGAAATTTCATAAGTCTGGGTTGAAGTGCATTTCAGTGTTATTGATATCCGTTTGAGATTTCGAGACTGGGAATAGCTCCGTATGGTGATTCTGGTGTTAGGAGCGCGATCAGAAGTGAATTCGGAGGTCCGTAAGCATTTTGGAGTCGTTTGGCTAAAGATAGAAAATTTGAAGGTTTTGAGGAATTGAACCGGAAGTGGAAATTTTGATATCGGGTTGGATTTCAATTCCGAAAGATGGAACAGGTTCGTAATGTTGAATGTGACTTGTGTGCAAAATTCGGGGTCAATCGGACGTGATTTGATAGGTTTCGGCATCGAATGTAGAAGTTGGAAATTTCAAAGTTCATAAAGATTGAATTGAGTTGCGATCCATTGTTTCGATGTTATTCGATGTGATTTGAGGCCTCGGACAGGCCCGTGTTATGTTTTGGGACTGGGTTGTGTGATTAGACGGGGTCCCGGGGGCCTCGGGTGTGTTTCGGGGGTGTTTCAGATCATTTTCCCATGGTTTGTTGCTGCTGGTTTCTGGTGCAGCTGGTGTGCATCGCGATCGCGGTCGTTGGTACGCGATCGCGAGACCAAACCTTTCAACCCTACTAGGGGCATTAGTTTGGGTGACCCACTATCCCCTTACCTTTTCATTATGTGTATGGAGAGACTCTCCGGGGCTATTGAGAGGAATGTCCAAAATAAGGTGAGGTGCCCAATTAGCATAAGTAGGTCTGGCCCTAAGATCTCCCACTTGTTCTTTGCTTATGATCTAACTCTGTTTGCTACAGCTGACCAAAAAAATTATACCACAATCATCAACACTCTTAACCTTTTCAATCAGGCATCGGGCCAAAAAATCAATCTTGGCAAATCAAGAGTCTTCTTCTCTGCCAACTGCCAACCCCACTAAATGGAGTCCAACTCCAGCAGCCTTTCCATTCAAACAACTGCCACCTTTGGCAAATATCTGGGTTCCCCATCTTCTACAAAAGGCATGTTAACAGTGATTTCCAATTCATCATTGATAACATGCACACCAAAATGGCTGGTTGGAAAACTAACATTCTAAACATGACTGAGAGGCTGGGATTGGCTTATGCGAACGCGGGGAGGGGAGTGCGATCGTGAAGTTATAGGGAAGCTGGCCTTCGCGAACGCGTTTGGAAGATTGCGAACGCGAAGAGTAAAATTGTGGGCCTGAATTTCTGGGCTTCGCGAACGCGGGGGCAGAGACGCGTTCGCGAATAAGGGTAGTGTTGGGCAGTGAAGTATTTTAAAAGACAGGATTTGGCCGTTTCTTTTCATTTTTCTCTTGGTTGGGCGATTTTTGGAGAGCTTCAAGTGGGGATTTTCGTCATCTATGTCAAGGTAAGTTGTTTCTACTCAACACAAGTTAAATACAAGGTTTGTATATAGATTTGGTCATGGAAATTAGTAGAAATTTGGGATTTTGAAGAAAGACCTAGAATGTGTATTTTTGGATTTTGACCACGAATTTGGGCGTGAAATTGAAAGAGAATTATATATTTGAGTTCGTAAAGTTATGGGTAATCTTTATCTTCAAAAAATATCGGAATCCGGGCACGTGGGCCCGATGGTGATTTTATCGACTTTCCAAGCGGAGTTAGGAGTTTATATAAATTGAATTGTTATAAGTATTAGAGTATATTTTCATTGGTTTGCCCGTTATTTGGATAGTTTTGGGGCATTGTGCATCAATTTGAGTCATCAGAAGGGCTTGGAAGCCGGTTATGTATCTTCGGAGTGAGGTAAGTCTTCTTTCTAACCTTTTAAGGGGGAATTGTCCCCATAGGTGAAATAATTAAATATGTGATACTGTGTGTGGGGGCTATGTACGTGCGAGGTGACGAGAGTCCGTGCGTAGCTACTATTATGCTTATGTTCAGGTAGTCTAGGACCCAAAAGCATGTTTTATTTGTCGTACTTGTAACTTTACTGACAAATTTAAAAATGTTTATACCTTATCGAACTTGACAAATAAATTTCTAGAAAAGATTTAAATACTATCTTTGTGAACATTAAAAGAGAAATTATCATTTTCTTGGGTAATTATTTTTCCGATATAGTCAGAGTAGACTGTTTGAATGTGTATGCTTATGTGTGACCTCTTCGCAATTTATATTCCGCGAGCTGGGTGATTTCTTCCACTACTCTCATGGGAGCGGTTTGTACGCCACGGCAGGTTAATAGATACATCTATGGTCCGTGTCGTTCGACCCTTCGGCAATGCACAATTTATATTTATGTTGGTTCGGGTCGTTCGACCCTCGGCATTTACTGTGCATGATATTTGCTCCATCTGTGATTTGAACTGTTTAATTGCCTTAAGATATGAGTTGTTAGCCGAGATGACAGAAACTGGGATTTATAACTTATGGAAGAAGTTGTCATTTCCTGCTGTTATATATTATTTGATAGTAACATCCATGTTTGACATTATCCACGATTATATTAATTTGACCTGTAGTAAGTGTCAAAGTCGACCTCTCATCACTACCTCTTCGAGGTTAGGCGGGATACTTACTGGGTACACATTGTTTTCATACTCATAATACACTTGCTGTGCATTTTGTTGCACAGTACATGTATATCTAGTGGCCCCGCTTGGCGTCGTGGCATAGTTGATATGGGGACTTAGGTGAGATGCACCTCTCGAGACGACCCGCAACCAGCAGAGTCTCCTTCAGAGTATTGAGTTGTACCTTCTTTATTGTCCCATTTGTATTCTGGACGGTTATTGTATTTCATTTGTTTTTTCTTAGAAATTGCTCATGAACTTGTAACACCGGGTTCTGGAATAACTTTGGGATGTATTTGTTAATTGAATTGTTAAACATCGTTATTTACTCAGTAAATTTTATTGATTTTAATATAATGAAATGAAAAGTAACGATTTCAAAATACTAAATTAGGAATTTAATTAACGGTTGAGTGTTGGCTTGCTTGACAGTGGTGTCCGGCGCCATCACGACCTTAATAGATTTGTGGGTCATGACAGATAACTCAAACCCAATAATCAATATCCTATATTTCTCAATTCTCAGACCCAAAACTTCGGTTATTCGGTTAACCGAAAAATCGGGACACCAAAATCGTTAACCGTATTGAATATCAAAATTTAATAATATATAAACCGCATACCGACCGTATAACCGATTAAACCGACACCAAAAAACCAAAATTTATGGTTCGTCTGATTTTTTCGGTTCGACCGGTATTATACCCACCGTTAATCAGCATGGCATTAAAAGAGAACTCACATACGTTGTTGCACCACAACAAAATGGAGTGGCTGAAAGAAGATCCAACACTTAATTGAGACATGTAAGAGTTGGCTTCTTGTCAAGAATTTATCTAGAGCCTTGTGGGCTGAAGGTATGAAATGTGCAGCATATGTGATTAACAGGATGCCGCTTTCTCCGAACAATATGAAGTCTCTGTATAAATTAATATTTGGAGAAAATCCTAGAGTTAAATACCTCAGGATTTTTGGATCTATTTATCATGTTCACATTCTAGATTCTCAACAGAGCAAGTTGGATGCCAAGGCAAAGAAAAATATCTTTGTCGGATATGATGAAAGAAAAAAGGGAAGGAAGTGCATGGATCCTAAAACTCACCTTTTTGTTGTTTCAAGGAATGTCATATTCGACGAAGTGTCTTTGTATTATGAAACTGCATTGGATGAAGCGAGTTTAAAAACCTTGAATAATGGAGATTCAATCTTGCCCATTGCAGGTGCTTCTCTAGATTATACAACTGCCAAGGACTTAAGAGAAACGGGAAGTACTGGACCTCAACAACATGAAACTCAGCAAGAAGATGATTCAAGTGGTCTGGGAAGGCCAAAAAAAAATATTATCAAGCCAACTCGTTTCAGAGGTAAAATTTCGATAGCACATACTTATGTTTTTTGCAGGACCAATTGAATAACCTTCGGTCTTTGAGGAAGCAAGAGGAGCCAGAAAAATAGTGCCGAGATCTTCATCAAGACACGTCTTAAAGCATCAGTTGAGTTCTTCCGCAACAAGCTTGAGATAGCTTCCAAAAATCACTTTAAAAAGGAGTGTAAAAAAATAAAGTTAATTTCTTGGAAGAGTAAAAACTATAGATAGTTTGAAGAAGATTCTAGAAAGTTATAGAGTAATATCTTTGATATTTGTTGTGCTTAAGAAATATCTAGATATTCTAGAATCCTGAATATTTAAGGAAGATATTAGTAGAAGATAATAGAATTGTCCAGATTATTTTTGTAGCTAGAATCATCCCTAGACAAGTATAAATAGGAGTAGTCTTAGGCATTTGTAAATAAACCAAAATCAAGGAAGTCTTATTCCCTAAGCAAAGCTCTCCTCTCCAAAACTTTCCTTCTCTTTTCAAAGCTTCCTCTTTTTAGTTAAATTTCCTATTTTAGTTAACGATCTTGGGCTAGCAGAAGGTCTCCAAATTATAATTTTCTTCTGCTATTCTTTATAAATCCTCCCTATATTTCTCTTCCACATTCAGCGACAAGTTACTTTCCTACATATGTATGTTTCTTTGTCTCTCTTCGAGGTTTGATTAAAATTATAATAAGTAACTGATTTATAAAAGTATGAAGGTTTTATATATAGATAGAAATATCGATCTGCCCGATTGAAATACTAAAATTAGGGCAACTACGACATCTAAGTTTCTTAATACTTCAAAATTTATCATAATAAAAATCTCAAATCCTTCAGAACGGAAGACATTGAGTTTGAGTTACACATATGAGCGATTTATTACCAAAAATATGCTATTGCTGCCTTGTTGGTACAAATATGAAGTAGTCAGTGAAAATAATGGTGTTATAGCGAAGCCCTTATTATTTTTTGAAACATCTGAATTATTTTTCTTTATTATTATACATTACTGAGATGTGCGTTAATTAATAAAAATGAATGGGAAAGGTCTTCAAAGAGACGCATCCTAGCTGAAATATACTTATGATTTACGTTATAATTGTTTTTCTAATTGTTTTATATTTATATATTAATTTTTAAAAGATTTTTCTTTTTAGCTAATTAACAGTGGAGTATATTAGGGGTAAGGTTGTCATATTTTAATTTTTTAACATTAGTAAATAATAAATAAAAGAATTATTTTGAAAAATTAAATTTTTTTTTGGGGGGGGGGGGTATGTGTAATATGGTGAACCACTGGGAGGTCAGTGTGATGAAGCAACGCCAGAAAAAGGGTGTCTGAAATTATCCGTTTTTAAAAATATACATAATATGGTATATGCAAATCCAATAGGTAATTCCGAAATTACAATCCATGTATTTCAAAGTTTGCATTACAAGTCACACATTATTAATCTATGTGATATAATCCATACCTTACTAATTTATGAATTAAATGATCCGTGAGTGTTTAATATAAGTTATACAAGAAAATGCCGGTAGTTGTAAATACTTCACTTGTTTTCATCTTGATACTTTAACTTGATCAAAATCTATATTTTAAATTTATTTGACCGTTGATCAAATACATTTAGCAACAAAATGGTTGAGCTGGACAAAGTGAGTGTAATTCACTGAAACAATAAGTGTTAATATAAACATTTTGAATAAGAAATAATTGAAATAAGAAGAAAAAATCATTAAAATAAGAACGAAAAAAAAAGATAATGATAAAACATCCCATTTCATTTCATTTTTTTTTCCTGTTAGCTCCCACCTCCTTCAAATAAAAAAAAAACCCAATCGAACATTCCCCTCCCCCGGCCCCCCCCCACAATTACTGGGCAGGCGCAAGCTGCGTACACGTCAGGCGTCCCCGGAGCTTAATACGACGCCGCTTAGTTTGCATAGGAAGTTTCATTTCATTTTTGCCAGCTGCAAAAAGTAAAAGGCGAAAAGAAAAAAAGTGTTAGGGGGGAGGGGAAGCCAACGTTAGACGAAGCCATGAAAAAAATGGCAGGTTTGGCGTCGGCAGACTGGCAATGGGAAAACGCCACCGCCGGCGCCGTTGCTGGCCTCGCCACCGTCACTTTCTCTCATCCCCTTGACGTTGTCCGTACCAGGTTCCAAGGTAACTAACTGCCTCTATGCTTTTTATGCTATATAGCAAAATGAATGATTTCGTATTGTATTTTCGACCTTGTTTTTGACGTAAATGTTAAAATCATAGTTTACGATGGAAGAATCTCGAACGTCCCGGCCTATAGGAACACACCTCACGCTTTATTTACCATTGCTCGAACTGAGGTTTGTTTTTTCTGATTCTTTTAATTTCCATACATATATTGAAGCTTAGCTGTATATGTATTGCTAATATTCCGAAAGAAACTGCTTTTCAATTCATCAAGTTGGTAGTTTTTCATGAAAGACGAATCATATAGTAATATGTTAAGGATGCATGCTTCATGAATTTTGAGCTTCTCAAATAGGTAATATCAGCATCGGGAAAATAATTGGTACATGGTTTATTGTTGAGGGAATGCCCTGGCCTAGGTGTATCTAAATGGCATGGTTTCAGCAAGTATCCTTCTATGGCGAAATGAGGTCATGTTTGTGTGGACCCTAGTACTACTAATCGATACCTACGGATTTGTATGGTTGCTTTCCTGAATTCTCCACATTATGATATCCAATCTACGGAAGCAATATCCATTTTATTTCTCAAGAATCTTCTTGGAACCGAGAGGAGAGACAGGTTTTCTAATAGAGTTTGTACATTGCTACTCCAACTGGAAAGACAGGTTTTCTTATAAAGATGGTTAAGTTCTTTACTTGAATGTCAAGAGGTGAGTGAGATGTCTGTATGCAAATCTTGACTGAATGCTTTCTTGTTACTTAGAATTGATTCATTCAGCGTCATGACATAATCATAGGGAGAAACTCCATCACACTTTGTCAGTCACGATCAAGCATCCTGCTGACGTATGCTTTTGTATGTGAAGCTCCTTTCCTTGCTGCAGACTTCTGAATCTTTACCTTATCACCCATATAAGTGCTCATGTTTCCACCAAGATGATTTCATTAAGTTATCATATTGTCTTTGCTGCAGGGTCTTAGAGGACTTTATGCTGGCTTTTACCCTGCTGTTCTTGGGTCAACTATTTCATGGGGTTTATACTTCTTCTTGTAAGTAAAGATCTTCTGTTGATGTCCTTGATAGTAGTACTATTTTATAGTATTTTATTGGAGAACGTTAAAGACTGAACTTCATCTCCCAGATCCCAAAAGCATCTTTGGAATCAATTATGTGATAGTATAAATTTTTTGCATGTTTTATCTCTCTTCCTCTCCGCAAGAGGGCTGCTCTCCATGAGTCTATTTTTTTTTCCCTTGTGAAGTCTTTGCTCTACTTAAGTTGTATCCATGAGTACACGGAACATTATTTAGTCTCATTCAAGACCTGATCAAGGGATTTCCCCTTTTTATTTTTGGTCTAAGTTATTATATTTATTTGGTTTCCCCTTTGTAAAGCAATAAAAAAGAGACAAGAAATCAAATATAGCGAAAGAACAAATCTCTATTTGATAGAGCTTCTTACTATACCTATGAATTCCATTGCACATCGAAATATACATTGGAAGATCCCATTAGGTCTTTCAGTATCAGTACATTGATTGTCTCACTTGAATCTTGTATAGTCAATTTAACGATTGACAAGCTGTAAGTATTATTTCGTTTGAATAATCCATTTATTAAAAGAAAGTTGATTGTCTTAACATACTGTTTACTTTACTGTTTTTGATACTGAATTTACAGCGTTTCGTATTAATATCTACATCCATTACATGTCAGTTAATAGGTGACAATCATTATTTCATACATGGGATTGCTTGTAAGAGACACAATGTTCCTTGTAAGAAGCAGTCAACATTTAGGTTGCTTTCTCTTTGATTCTTTTTTTTTGTTGTTTTTTGGATAAGGTAAAAGTTTATTTATAACTATAAGGTGCCAAGATGGTACAAAATGATACTGCTTTCTCTTTGATTTTTTTTTTTTTTTGACGAAGTAAGAGAATTTCATTAAAGGCATTAAGAAGATGCATAGAAAAAGGGGGTACAAGTAAATAGAGTGCGACTGCTTTCTCTTTGATTCTTCTTACATGTCTAGGCTTACCAAAAAATGGAAGAGAAAAAACATGTCTAGGCTTGAGAGACATCTTTCTCAAACTCATACATTTGAAATTTCCCTCCCACAGCTATAGCAAGGCTAAGCAAAGGTATTTGAGAAGCAGGGAGGAGCTGAGTCCCGGCCTTCATCTTGCTTCAGCTGCAGAAGCTGGAGCTCTGGTCAGTAGTCAGATTTCTGATGCTTTAATGAATGTGTAGTTCATGTGTCTAAATGTTCAGGATTTAATTGATCAGTTTTTGACAGGAGTGTCAAAATAGATAGTTGGAGGATGTCATTCTTTATTTGCTGCAGTAGTCGTTGTAGGAGTGCAATTGTTGTTGTCTTGCTGGTAGTGAATCCCTTTCTTTTTACTGTTGTTAAAAGTGTTACCAGTGTAATTCCTTTTTCTCAATTAAAGGCAAGGTTGAGTAAAAAACCTGTTGTTTTGGACAACAAAAAAGAAAGAAAAAAAAGAAGAGGTGATTCCCATCAATTGTTGGCAAACCACAAATGTCTAAGCTTAGGTGTTAGTTAAAAATGGAGCTGGAGAATCTTATAGACGAACAAATTTGATTGTGTTGATATTTTTGTGGACTATCTTTCCCCCCTTTTTCAGTTTTGATATCAACAGATTGATTACTTATTAGGTTTTACCACTGACATGAAAATCATTAGGTGGACAAAATTTGTGGCGTGCTTGTTGTAGTAACTTTAAGCACACCCCCTAATGTGCAGACTGTCTTATATTAAAAAGGTTGTATTTGTCGGAATTCAGGTCAGTTTGTGCACCAATCCTCTTTGGCTTGTGAAAACAAGATTGCAACTTCAGACTCCTAATCAGATTCGTCCATACACCGGGTTTCATGGTCTGCTTCACTCTTATATTAACTTGTCACCATCGTGTTTCATTGTGTATTTATCTAACTTTGAGCACTCTAGGACAACTTCTTTCCATCTTAATTTAATATAAGAGTTGCTTCCTCTATTTCTGCAATTCTGCGGTTCTACAGTTCCGCATCCATTTTTAATTTTTTTTTACCAGACATCAGCCACAAAATGTACATGTATCTGGAATTCTGTATGATAACTTTTTGCTGTCCACTGTAGCAAGATTCTTGTATGTCAAGAATGGACTTACCTATGGAAACTTAATCTTGATCACTATGTACAATTCTTAGGTGTTTAGATAGTTTCATTTCTTTTCTGGTAATTTGTTTCCAATAGATAAAATTGACAAAACTCCTCTTTATAAAAAAAGAAAAAATTTGATAAAGCTCCTTTATCTCAGTACAGTAGTTGCATCTTGTGTCAATATCTCCTTCAAGGGTTTAAATTGTTGATCATGTAACTTCTAGTCATTGACCTGGAAAAATGAAGAAGTGCTTTCAACCGATTGAATTCGAAAATTTAAAGATTCTCGTGACTAGCAACATTCTTTTATTAAGCCTCTGCTCTCTTTTGTATCTGCATGCACATTCAGTCAGCCAACTGGCCTCTTTTGTATCTACTATCCTACTTATTAACTTCATATGAACGTTATTGTTTATGGATTGATTCAGATGCTGTAAGAACCATAATGAAAGAAGAAGGATGGAGGGCACTTTATAAGGGGCTTATGCCAGGCCTATTTCTGGTTAGAATTACATTTTCTTTTATTCTTGCACAGTCTCTATGCGGTTCTGTAAATGTATGTGTTCTTATCTTGACTTAAATTTTCAAAGTTATACTTCATAGCTTCTTTTAACTTTTTGGATAGATTATCCAAACAAGATATAACCAATTTAATGTTGAAATGTAACCTTTCATTCATGAAACACGCTGGTCTGCTGTTGCTTCAGCAGGTTACCCATGGCGCTATTCAGTTCACAGCATATGAAGAATTTCGTAAAGTTCTTATTAGCTCGAAAGCTCAGGAAAATGAAAACACTCTTGCCTCAGCTGCTGACTTGTTGGTGAGGCTCTAAAAGCTATGCTATTGCTTTCTTTGGATGTAATTACAACTGAATAGTTGTTTTTTTTTTTGGATGACCAGCAAACCCGATCCCTGTATCTAAACATTGTCCAACTCTTAGTAGTGCGAGTTTCTTTCCTCATTATTTGGTCATGGTACTTGTGCACAAACATTAAGTTGGTGTTCTAGGAAATCCTGTTCGTGCGAAAACTTTCAAACATTTTCTCATTGAGCAACTAAGGTATCATTTCTATTTCATGCCTACAGATTATCCAAAGGCACATTAGATTTTTTTTCAGTCCCTAAATGACTGCATCAGAGTGACACTAGCCTGCCCAACCCCTTCCCCTCCCCCATTAAAAAGATAAATATACAACAACAACATACCCAGTGTAATCCCACAAGTGGGGTCTGGGGAGGTGGTGTGTACGCAGATCTTAACCCAACTACTAGAGAAAAGTAAAAAGGAATATTTTTCTTTGATAAGCAGATCAGAATGAAGAATGATTCAGTTATTTTCTAAACTAACTTTATGGTTCTTGTTATCGTTTATGTGGTGAGAGATGGTTTATTTTAAGCCAGTGAACTGCCACTCGTTGATCAATTTGTAGAAACACATCTGCTCCTCAGTGGTGGTATACTGTATTTTTTGTCTGAAAAACAAGGAGACTTCATTAAGGCTCAAAGTAAATGGAAAAAAATTGGTTGCACCATTTCTAGAGGTTGATCATTACTCAAGAACACTATCAAATGCCAGTGATATTGTGATCGCTGTTATGATTAGTTTTCTTCGTTGGAACATAAGGAACAAAATAGGGTTGCTAACTTCTCTTGATTGTCTTGAAGTAATACTGTAGACTTACCCCTTAGTATTTGCTGTTCAATTTCTTTCGCAGGATTCAGTTGACTATGCAACACTAGGAGCTTCTTCCAAGCTGGCAGCGATTCTCACAACATACCCATTTCAGGTATGTTAGGGGTGTGATAAGTTTGTTCTTATCTCTGTTGTTGGGGATATGGGTTTGGGAACAGAAGGTTTTAAGAGGCATTGTGGAGCACCCACCTAAAGGTGCCTATTTGTTCCGACAACTTTTACTTCGTGCCCCTCGCTTTTCTCTTTATCTAATTATGTGTTTAAATGGAATTTTTGCAGGTTGTACGATCTCGATTGCAGGTAACTGCTTTTCATATTATTATTGTGACACTTGATGCAACTCTTCCTGAGGAGACAAGCATTTACTGGCTCTTGATTTTGATTTTCTGTAGAGTAGTTAAAAAGTCTATCTTCTCTTTGAACAGCAACGACCAAGTACAACTGGAGTTCCGAGATACATGGATAGCTGGCATGTTGTGAAGGAAACTGCAAGGTCAGGATAAATTTCAGCCTTATTTACTGCTGATGCATTTGATTGGCTTCAAGCATTGAGTTTCTTTATATTGAACTGTGTTCAGAATTTAAATATCTGTTCATCAAATGCTCTTAATTGTGGCTTACAGTATCAGGGAATCAAACTGAGAATAAACAAAGGCCAAAGAAATTATCATTCCTTTTTATTTATTTTTCTACACTGACACTGTAATTCTTTTTTAAGACCATTTATTTTAGTAAAAGGTTTCCAGTCAGTTATCGAACTCCTTAAAAGAATACTTAATACAAAGTATATGCATGGGAAGCAAATTACATGTTTCAAGTTTCCTAAGTCCTCTCTCGATCCTTATTTTTTTCCATCCTGTGTCTTCCTGTCATCTACTAACATGCAATAAAGATCGTCTACATTGTAAAATAAGAGAAGAAAGTAGAACCCCTTAATTTTTCCCTCTTCTTCTTCTCTTTCGTATTGTGGAAACAGGTAAACAAGTGATGTGAAATTTGAGTGAACTTTCATCATTTAGTTATTGAAGAATTTTTAAAATATACATTTGATAGTTTCTTATCACCAATATTGAAAAAGAAAGAATTATACAGTTGATTGTTGGAAATTTTGTGATTTCTTGATGTTAACTGTAGAAAGAAAAATTCAGACCTTGAAAGATATAACACAAACTCAACTTCAAGAAAGAAATCTGAAAGTTTGTCATGATTTAAGGAGGTAGTTACTTCTTAACAGAAAAAAAATAGATTTATGCCACGTTAGAAAAGTTCAACCTTGGAAGGAAGTATAGTTCCTCTCAAAAATATGTATCCCTTATTGAATCTTCTTGGTGTGTATTGGACTGGTAGATGATATTGAAACTTCATTAAATCTTATGTATAGATAGTCAGTGTTTTTTCTCCTTCAAATCTCCTTTTGCTATCTTTTCGGATGTATTTACAACACTTTAGTGTTGGTTTCTGACATCAATAATACTTACCATTTCAAATAAAAAGTGTACACCATATTTTCTCTATAAAAATAAAATAAATAAACCTGATTTGCTAATTACCCTTATGTCTTAATCTGCGTCACTAAGTTAACACCCACTTGTGTAAAATGTTATTGCACTTATAGTGTAAAATATAAACTACTTTTTCTCAAAAATCTAGTAAAGCAATTGCAGTTTCATGCGAGGGGTTTTGAAGAGTCAATCCTGAATTCTTATGAAGATCTTCACGACTTATAATACTAGAGAAACGACTAAAGTTTCTATCATATCATGTATCAATGGAGTTCTAGTTGTTACCAGATATTGAAATTTTTTTATCTTACAGGTTTGAGGGCATACAAGGCTTCTACAGAGGTATCACCGCGAACATGCTGAAAAATGTCCCTGCAGCTTCCATTACGTTCATTGTCTATGAGAACGTCCTAAACCTGCTAAAATTGTCTAGGAGAGAGTATTAGTTCTTTTACATCCTTTTACCTCCCGTTCTTGTTGTAGCATTAGGATTCTACACTAGTGAAATTTTTTGGGAAAAGGTATACTCAGATTTGAGAGGAGTACAAATAGATTCATGATACGACTTTACTGGCAGGCGCACTTGTATAACATTTAGACTTTAGAGTCTTTGTAATTTATCAGAAAAGAAATGATCTTCGGTCTTTGTTCAAGTACCCACGGCTGTAGCAAGAATAATAGCGGAATATATGCTTTGACTGTATGTGAGTTTGCTCTCTCGCTTGATCTTTGTTCCTGTTTTCTTTAATTTGCTATTCCATCTAGCAATATTGAGGCCTTTGTAATTTTTTGACGAGGAAGAAAGATCTAGCTGCATGCTACCAACTATTTGAAGAAGAAAAAAATATCGAGGAATGAACAGAAGGGAAATCCCAATTCTCAGTATAACGGGAGTAATCTCAGTCCAATTTCAAATCTAGACGTATCACTTCTCTAATCTTGATTTTCTTGGATTCTGATTAAAATTTCGTATTTGGTCAAGTGCCAGTTTGAAAAGCTTGATCGATAGAATTAGATAGTCTTCTATTGATAGTCTTGGACGATTTTAGATATGTGACTACATTGGCAAAGACAAGTACCTGATCAACTTTGGCAAATTGATGCGAGAGGGTTTAGGAGATATGTCTTATCATGAAACGTGCGGCAAAAGAACTTAGTGACTAGGGGTGGACATCGGTCGGTTCGGTTCGGTTGTGAATGCTATCAGTTCGGCATATCAGTTGTCGATTTATAAATATGCTAAACCGATAACCGAACCGATAAGACATCGGGTATCGGTTAGTCGGTTATCGATCCTTATTGGTTCGATTATCAGTTTACCCGATAACAATAAAAGATATCTAAAAATTTCATGTTTTTAATAGAAATCTTGATCATACTGTTCAGAGAATAAAATTGAATTTTTTCTCAAAAAAGAGAGATTCAATTTCATTTTTAGAAAAGAAACTTTCTTTGCATTTGAAAATCTCAATGAATGATCTCAAATTTCTAAGTTATAAGTTAGTGGGAGTAAGGAATAAGACATTCAACAAGCTAATCTTACTAACTATCTCACTGCGGCGGACATAATTCACAGGAAAATAATAAAATCCTAAGTGCAACAAAAGAAACAAATAGAAAAACTAAAATTTGAACAATTAATTCTTTAAAGTTTAAAACTAAAAATCTTAAATGATGAATTAAGATGAGAAATTCAGAAAAGTTTAAAACTTACTCTAAGGATTAAGGTATGAAAATGAAGAGTAACTGTCGAGAGAATTGAGAGAATGGAGCCATAAGGTGGCTTTATATATTTAGTAGGAAAAATTATAATTTTCTTCAGGAATTTTTACATTTCTATACCACATAGAAAACCTTATTACCCTCAATGTTTAAGGTTTGAGTTAATTACACTTAGTATACCAAATTACCAATTATATACCATAATTAATTTAGGGGTATAATTAATGGTACATTTTTTACTCCTTAATTAAAGGAGTCCGTATATCCCCACTCATCCCACGTTTATCTCTCCTAACCCCTCACCCTCACCCTCACCCACGTTTTACAGCAACACGCGTTCTTTTTACTTCTGAAACCAAATTCTCCCTCTAAATTCACGAAAAATTGAAGACACCATTCTACAAAGTTGCTTCCAAATTTGAATCCAGTTGAAGTTCATCAATGAAGAACAACAAATCTTCGAAACAAAGTCCTAAAAAATCAGCAGTAGTTGATATCCCCTCATTTGATTTGAGTGTGCTATCACCAAAATCACCCAAAAAACAAGGCAAATCTCCACATGCAATTGCAGCGACTATTCATAGTTCATCTCCCTGACAAATCAGAGCCAAGATGAGAACAAAACAAAAACATGATGTAGATGCTGGAGAAACTTCTACACCAGGCAAACAACTCAAACAAAAAGGAAAAGAGGTTTTGGTAGACGACGACTTTGTAGAAGAGGTCCCTAAACTTCGAACAGCAAAGAAACCAAATGTGTCTCCTGGTTCGAAAAATTCAAAAATGAAAAAACATTCCAAAAAACACCCAAAAAATGTTCGGAACCATTCATTGGTGAAGATAAACATTTATTAATTTCGTTTCTAATTCTTTAGTTTGGTTTAGGATGGTAAAATCTGTGTTATACGTGTTTTAGTCAAGTGTAAATTAATTGTCTTAATTTTGAAGATAATTTGTAGTTGTGATGTTCTGCCTTTATAATTGTAGATATTTTGTAGTGAGTTTGTAGTTATATTGTTGGGTAGCTTCTACTATTTGAAGCAGAGTTGTAGTTATTTTTTGTTGCTGCATTTTTGTAGAAAATGCTTTAAATTGTAGATATTATGTAATCATTTGTAGATATATTGTAGATAAAATGTAGATGAATGTATCCTTTTTATGCAATTTACTAATGTGAAGTAATTTATTATTTGTGCAGAATGGACATTTTTTTGCCCCACACAATGTGGATTATGGGGTGCTTAGATTCCACACTTTGTGTGATCCTCGCATTTCTAGCCAGATAAAAGAGCTATTATCTCCAACTGCTTCGAAACTTTTCAAAAAGACATGTTTTGGATACTTATTGTCTCTTCCACCATATGCATGCAAAACCAAGTCATTCATCTTCTGGTGAAGTATGAATTGACCAAGTCCAATGCATCATATTTTTCTGTACAGTTGAGGGGTGAAAAATTGAATTTTTCATTGCGAGAGTTTGCATTAATTACCGGTCTAAGATGTGTTACTCAGGTTACAGATTTTGGCTATACTTCCAGTTATGTGAGCAAGATAATGAACAGTTATTTTCCTAATAAATTAAAAGTGGAGAAGTCATATTTGAAACAGATTGTAACCAATAGATCCTGGGTAAACGATGAGGATGCGGTGAAGTTGTGCATTCATTATCTTTTAGAATTTTTCATTTATCCTTATGACAAAGACCATGCTTCTTTTGTAGATCACTTTAGGTTCTATTTGGTAGAGTCAGGGCAGTATGAGTCATACCCATGGGGTATTAAATCTTTCACTCAGGTGATGGAATCTGTTAGGCACAAACTAAATCTCTATGTACATTCTTATCTCATACGGGAATGCTCACTAGCATTGCAAGTATGGCTTTATGAGTGTTGCTCGACCGTTAGCACTGAGCTGGCTACGAGGTCTTCTGACTCAATACCTCGCATACTAAGATGGTCAGCTAGTAAGGGGAAAATTTGGTTAGCTGCCTTTGAAGAGAAGATGATAAAGCTTGAGTGATTAAGGTAAAGTTTTTTTTATATGATTATACATTTACCTACAAAATATCTACAATTACTCTACATTTTCTACCTTAGTCAAACTAATTTATTTTTCCTCATTCAGTTTACCAGCATGAGTGAATCTGGAGAAGAGATTGGAGTGCTGACTTTGCCCGACAGAATTGAGTATGGAGTTCAAGAAGGTGAACAAACATCTGAGGTTCCCAATGCTGATCCTCCTACATTGGAACCCAAACAAACAGCTGGTGAAGAGGTCAAGGACTCTATTGCTAAGAAGCTCAGAAAGTTAGAAAAAGAAATTGAGCAGGTAATACATATAAACTACAATATATCTAAAAATTATCTACAATTTATCTACATTTCATAAACTACCTACAAAATATCTACAAATTTATAAATTCTGACATATTTCTATATATAATTGCACATGTTTTTGAATATATATTAGCACATATTATGAAATTAACAACTAACTATATTGTAACTTATAGGTTGATGGAAAGCTTGAAGATTTTTGGAAAGCTGTATTTTTAGAACTCTATAGCCTTCGAGGGTTTATAAATGAGTCTGTGCAGACTGTTTTGAAATTGATAAACAGTAGAAATGAGCAGGATGATGCAAAAGTAAGATTTGACATCTATTTATATACCAAAACAATTTATGACATATGAAAAAATATACTCAAAATAACATAAACATTTAGTTTGCTGGTAGTTCAACGAAAACCAATAACCAACAAAAAGACTTCAACAATCAACATTGTCAGTTCAATGTTGGGGAACAAGTGCAGGCCAGCACGGCAGCACCAGCAAAACAAGTATATACAAAATACCTACAAATTATCTATAATTAGTATCATACTTTATACAACATATCTACACTTATCCACACTTTATCTACAATTTTCCTACACATATCTACAACTTTCAAGCCACCATTATCCAGTATTATTTACCATTTTTAATTACAAAACAGAACAAGTTGAAGGTGCAACTGGTGAAGAAAATCTTCATACTGGTGAAGAAAATCTTCCAGCACATGGTGGTTTATATACACATTTTCAAGTTGAAGCTGATGAAGACAAAGCAGGTAGCATACTGTCATTCAAATATGTTTTCTTGTTGATTATACATTTTAACATTACTGTTAAGTAATCTATGCATTGTGTTACAGAGATGCAAGATATGAATGCACAATCCCCAATTCACGGAGTGACTATAGCAGCTTAGACAAGATGCAGATGCACAGTATGTGGATGTGGTTGATTCAGAAGGATCAGGAATTGAGAAGAAGGGGGTCACACTCGATGATTTTGAGTTGCCTGACAACTTATCCCAATTGGTTAAGTATGGCGAGTCCACACAAGATGAAGCAACACCTATGCATCCGGGTAGAACCAGGAATCCGAGAAAGCGTGCCCGATCACCATTTATCCCTTTATACAGTTCTGGGGGCAGCATCTCGGTTGGACCTAAAATTTTCTACCTCAAGCACTCCTTTACTACTATTATAGGTGAAAATGTAGATCCGGAGGTTTTAGATAAATTCAACAAGTGGTTATACCACTGTAGCGACAGAGATTCAAAGAGGTATGAATATTAATTTTACACTTTCATCTCAACATTTATTTTTTACATATATAATTCATTCTAATTTTTTTTTTTTTGACATTTATTTGTTGTTACAAGAGGAAGGTTTCGTTTTTCATAAAGGATAACCAAATTAAGCCTTGGTTAGACCTTGGAGTGGAAAAGGTTGATAAGAAGGACTGGTTCTATTCCCTTGCTCACCCTGGACAAGTCCTCAATGATTCAGTAAGTATCACAGAGTCTATTCACAAGATATGATTTGTAGATAGTTTGTCTTCTGTTGTTGTATTTTAATTGTAGTTATGTTGTATATATCAAATATATTTGACCATGACTTGTATTTATGAAATGTAGATATATTGTAGACATTATTGTAGATGCTGTCTTTCTTCTTTTTTAATGTAATTGTATTCAGTTTGTAGATTATGTATCCTATTTGATGATGATTTGTATGTATAAATTCTACATTTAGTTTTGTGGGCAGAATTGGTATAGCTTTATGTCATGTTTGTAGTTAAATTGTAGTTACATTGTATATTAGGCTGAACATTACAAGATTAATTGTAGTATAAATGTAAATATGATGGAGACCTGATTGTAGGTGTTGTGTTCCATGTTTGCAGTGTAACTACAGCTAAAATGTAGCTATTTGTTAGATTATTTGAAGTTGACTTTGTAGTTTAAATTGTAGAGTTATTTTTAGATATCATTGTAGGTTTTTTTTAGCCATTTTGTAGTTAGTTGTAGTTGCACTGTAGTTTTATGTATTTTTTTTTTGTTTTCAGCACATTGATATTTTAATGTATTACTTGAGAAAAAGAGGAAAATATGGCCCCAACAACAATACTAGGTTTACAACAACCGATTGTTTGTTCAAGACGAGGATTGAACAAATTTATGAAAAGTTCATAAATTCTCCTCCAGAAAAGAAGTATTTGGTTGTTAAACCCCATGATGTTGTTGCAGAATATATTTTGGGTTATAGACTACTTGCAAATGTTGCATGGGATGAAGTTGACTATGTCATCATGCCCGTCAACATTGTAGAAAATCTCCATTGGGTGTTGGTCGTTTTCGACATTGCGGACATGCAACTTTATGCGAATGATTCCATGGTCTCTTCACACAATCATCAAGTTGTTGAATCCTGTGTTGATAAGTTTTCAGTCATTATCCCTTTGTTTTTGTCATGCACTGGTTTCTATGAGAAGCGTAAAGACATTAACTTCAAGAACACAAAGGCCTACATTGAGAAACCAGTTACAGACCTCTTAACATTCAGTGGATGGTTGCGGAGATTCCACAGCAAAAAGAGGGATCACTGTAAAAAATCTATTATCTCTTTCTATACATTTAATTCTTTTTGGGTTTATAATCATTTGGTAAAATTTAAATTTTGTTGTCTTATGCAGCGACTGTGGTGTATTTGTTGCTGTCTTTGCGGAGCATATTAGTATTGGAGATTTGTCAATTCCCGCAGAAGACTTTTCTGATATTGACCAACATCGTAGACGCTATGGATCTCTCCTATGGGACTATGCTACAAAGAAGCAGGAAGATGAGTCAATCAGTGAAATCGAGGTCACAGACAGACTAGCAAGGAGGAAGGGTGCACCTTCATTGAATGAGAAAATAAGAGTCCAGAGAAAGAAGAAGTAGTGTCATGTGTTATGTAATTTAGTTGATGCTAGTTGGTAGAAGAAGGAGAATACACAACTTTCTGAATAATTCTTTTATGTTTTTATTGCATTAGACCTTTTGTTTTGTTAATTTCTATCAGTTTAGTAGTTCACTTGAATATATATTGGTGATTTTATCTCCATTTGTTCCATCTTACAGCACTGTATCTTCATTATATTAAACTTAGTTATTATGATGTTAGAATACAATTTGCCTACTAAAAAACTACACATTATCTACAATCTGGAAACACTCAATGTCGTGATTGTATATAATTTTGTATTTGAATATGTATATAATTTCTATGAAATACCTAACAGTTGTAGGTAATTTCTGTACTGGAACTGTCAGTTCAAGTTAAATTACATAACAAACAGAAGGAATAATATTTCAATCATAAAAATAGATTATATATAAATTATCTACAACTTATCTACAAATTATATACAATCTACAAATTAACTACAATTTGTCTACTATTTATCTACAATCTGTAAACACTGTATATTACAATTTTTTTTTTGTAGTTGTATTGTAGATAATAAATATTAACAGTTATCTACAATATATAAAAAACAAATTTAGATGCTTGACACAATACAGAAAAACATGTTAACAAGCACATAAACAAATTGAAATTAACTACATTATAATCTTTAAAAACTTAAACGATTACACACAAAATTCTATTAACTTGAACACACAGGTCTTGTCACCAAAAACCTTCCCCGATTGACAGAACGTTCCGCTACTGACACTTGAAAAAGATGGAATAGACTATTGTGGTAGCCGAAAGGGCAGATTCACAGAAGGCCTGATATCGCCCTATTTGAGATACTGATTCACGGAGATACCTATCTATATGGAGAGAGATCTATCTATGAATCGGCCTAGACTATCCTCTATCCGGATAGATATGTCCCTATGAGCGACTACGCCGATCTTTATATGTTTTGGCCACGTCCCTTTCCGCTCCGAAGAAGAAGGTTTGGATCTTTCAATCTTATGTCGTGAGGTATGTGACCTATGTTAGGTCCATAAGATACCACAGCTTTCATAAAAAGGGAGAGATTTATTGATATATTTATTGGATCCATCGGGACTGACGGGGCTCGAACCCGCAGCCTAACAATTATTTTGAAATACTATTCTAACTACATGATATTTATTTCTTTTTGGGCGCATTCTTGCAAGATCCTTGGTTATGCCCTTCACCTCCACAGTTTTCACATGACACCTTGTACTTCTTTGACTTTAGTTCATCATATGTTTTGTATCTTTCCTTTTGAGGTCTTCCTGGATGCCGTTTATCTCCCGTAGGTGGATTTACTACTTCATCTGAAATATGTTGTGGCACATTTTGCTTTCATCAGGAAAGGGATTTACTGGTATTTCATACGTACACAATAGGTTCTCCTTTGTGTAATACGGAGAACAATAGTTTTCATAAGTTTCATTCATGTGCCTTAAAGCTGTCAAAGCATGCGCACATGGAAGTTCATCAAGTTGGAACTGGCCACATCTACATTTCTTGCTTTCAAGACACACAATGTACCGCTTCACACCATCTAACACAGTATGGATATGATATGTTGAAGCTCTCACCTACAATTACATAACAAACAAAAAGACTATTATTTCAATCATAAAAATATATTATCTACAACTTATCTACAAATTATCTACAAAAATTCTACAAATTATATACAATATACAAATTACCTACAATTTGTCTACAATTTATCTACAATCTGGAAATGCTGTATATTAATTTTTTTTTTTCTGCACCAAATAAACAGATCTTACCCTAAGCTTCTGAGATAATGTTATGTTGTTCTCCAATTCTTTGTTGAATTTGGACCCAAGGAATGTGAAAGTACCCTTTGCCTTCAATAACTTCTCGTTGGTCCAACGTTCTAAAAGTGTCCTCATATACTCTAATAGGTCAAATATTGGCAGCTCTCTTGCATCTTTTGTTACAGCATTCAACGATTCTGCAATGTTTGATGTCATTGTCCAAGTTCTATTCACCGTTGCATGTACTCTTGACCATATATGATAGCCAATATTATATGGGTATGATTTAACACGCGAGTCTATCTCTTCAATCTTCGACATCCTTTCATTAAATTCATCCAGAGTGTATGACCGTGCTGTAGCAAAGTACAATTCATTTAATTGTAGATGACCCTTCTTGAACTTTGCTCTTATATTTGTCCAAATATGCCACATGCAAGAGTAGTGTGGCACGCCCAGATAGACAATTGATGTTGCCTTCAGGATACTCTCATTCCTATTTGAAACAACACACATTGAAGTTCTTTCACCATATGCTTGTTTGAATTGCTCAAAGAACCACTTCCACGATGCGTCGTTTTCTGAATCAACCACAGAATATGCCAAATGCAATATTGTACCTACATTATTAAACCAAAAAACATTAACTGGCAGCTTTGAAAATTCATATAAAAATATAAATGCATATACACTACAATATATCTACAAAATATCTGCAATGTATCTACATTTTATAAGTTGCCTACAAAATAACTACAAAGTATCTACATTTTATAAACTGCCTACAAAATAACTACAAAGTATCCATATTTTTACCTGCTGCATCCATTGTGCTTGTTGTCAGCATAATCCCCCTGTAGGCTGACTTTAAGAATGTCCCATCAACCACTACTACTGGCCTAAAATGTTGCCAACCACTTATTGATGTACAAAGAGCAACAAATGCATATAAGAAGCATTCATCTGCTGTCTTCTTCAATTTAACAACTGAACCAGGATACGTCTTCTCAAGAATATAAAAATATTTTGGTAATTTGCTGTAGGAGTAAGCAGGATACCCTCTCAAAAACTGTAAAGCATTTTCCTTTGCTCTCCATACTTGCATGTAGCTTAGGTTCACTCCGTGTTCGGACAACATGTCAGTTTGTATGTGCTTTGGTGTGTAAATTGTCTTAGGATCATAATACTTTGGAATGGCCATGCTACCAACTACAGCTACAGTACGTTTGCGCTGTATGAATGTATCGTCCATTAAGGAGCATGTATGTTGTCGGTTGAAACTCCTGATCTTGAACATTGCAGAATCATTAATTGATGTTGCCTTGAAGTGCCAATTACAGTTTTCACCAACGCATATACGCCAGTAGCTACAAAAAAAAATATAATTTTTAATACAGGTTATAAATGTAGATGTAACAAAAGGACTGTTTTAACATAAAGTAACACAATATACAATATAAATACACTTCATCTACAATGTTTAAAAAACACATATCTCAAGGAAAAGACTATTTATAATGATCGTTTCACCACTAATATCTTCATACCTTCTGTGGCTAGATTTTTTAACTTTGAACTGGAACTTGTGCATCACAGAATAGTGCTTCATTGCAGTTACTACAGTTTGCTTGTCTTGATACACATGTCCTTCTTCAATAGCACTTTGTGTACCTTCAGTTATTATTTCACTTTGATATTCCTCTATAACGGGAGAGGATGGCATATCAAGTAACTTTAGGGACCCAGACGAACCTGCATGAAAATAAAGATAAACAGTGTCATTATATATTTGTAGAATCTTTGTATATAATTTGTAGATGAAGTGAAAATTTTGTAGTCAACATTTTTTTCCCACATAGATTGTAGTTTAATTATAGTATAAACGTAGTAATTTGTCGATAATCGTGAAACAATACTGCTCTATACATAATTAAACTGATTTGTAGTTTATTTGTAGAATTTTTGTAGGAAATATGTAGATGGAGAGAAAATTTTGTAGTCAACCTTTCTTTAACATAGATTGTAGTTTAATTGTAGTATAAATGTAGTAATTTTGTAGATAATCTTGAAAACAATATTGCTTTATACATCCTTAAACTAATTTGGAGTTTATTTGTAGATAAATGTAGAAATTTTGTAGATATTACCATAAAACCAGAATTTCATGGAATTTTAAACTTAACAAACCTGCACTTATGTTCTCATTGGTGATAGTCAATTCCATATTGTACTCTCGTACACTTATACATAACGGATATGATCCTAATTTATTCTCCCTTTTGTCTCCATATACACACGAACTCCCATATCATTCCTAATCTCCATTGGAGGAAAATTGTCGTTCACAATGTATTTGATTTCTACAATTTTTTCCGAAGTATCAATCATTAATTGCTCTGCAATTGTAGAAATCAACATACTGTAACTTGCATTCTCATCGACTACAATGCCATCAACTTGAAAATCTCTAAATCTGCTATACCTATCCCAATTCCCATTCAATTGTAGCATGATTAGGATTTTGGACATGATTGCGTGTTGTTGTTGAGGTATTGTTCTATATTTTGTCGTTTTTTTGATTTGTGGATTGAGAAAAAAAGATGAAGAACAGAGTATCGACAGTATTGATTTCTACAATTTGAGTTGATTTTGTTGAATAATTGGTCGCCTTTTTGATGTCTGGATTGAGGAAGAAACTCG
Source organism: Nicotiana paniculata (assembly GCA_005239505.1). NCBI lineage: Eukaryota > Viridiplantae > Streptophyta > Magnoliopsida > Solanales > Solanaceae > Nicotiana > Nicotiana paniculata. The sequence continues at coordinate 108,770 of ML338088.1, read as the reverse complement.
ACGAACTGATTTCTACAATTTGATGTCAGTTTATCATTTTTTTTATTTGTGGATTGAGGAAAAAAAAGATGAAGAACAGAGTATTGTTTTCTACAATTTGAGTTGATTTTATTAAATAATTGGGCGCCTCTTTGATGTCTGGATGAGGAAGAAACTCGATGAACTGATTTCTACAATTTGTTCGCAGATCAGATAAAGGATTTGCGTTCAAATTTGAACTGAAGATATCTAAACCAATTAGGATATTCTTTTCCTGATTTTTAGCGCGCCATATTAGGAAGATTCAACTACTATTAATTACTAATTAATGAATGTATAAAAATTGTAGAAAAACAGTGCACCAGTCGGGTAATTTACAATATATGCACATATTTGGTAATAAAGTTTCATTAATGGTATAGGAAGGAAATAATCCCTTTTGTTAAAGCTTATTGGGCTATCGGTTAAACCGTTAATAAATTGGGCAAACCGAGGCACAAACCGATAACCCAATAGTCAAATAACATTAAACCGTTATCGAACTATTTACCCAATAACCCGATACCGATAACCCAATAGTATTTTATCGGTTCGGGCTATCGATTATGCCCAGCCCTATTAGTGACATCAACCTTATCATATACGTACTAATTTGCTTAGGGATGTGTATTTTTGCGAGTACAAATAAGTAGATCAAATAATTCAGATTTCAGATGAGTTTCTGCGGCAATAACTCATCGCATGATCGCATATTACGATATCAAAATATAGAAGTCGACCTCTATATATGACAAAAGTGGTATACGTTTGCATATGTGCTGGGTGCACATGAACACGTAGACGTGCACATAGCTGTCCTTTTTTCTTCTTTTGCCAACAATTTATATATGATCTAGCTTATGTTCACCTCAACTATCTGATTGAGTATGTACTACCTCAACATATACCGGACTGAGAAGAAATCACTTACTATTTTTTTGTCTCTACTGGGATTTGAACCCTAATCTCCCATAATTTTTACTCGCTTGCATTAATAGGCCATACCGTTGGGTGCATGTCTTATTACAAACTACCTATGACAAAGAAGTGGAGGGTCCAAACAATTAGAAACCTTCCTAGTAATATTTACCAGATATTACTCAGCAGGCTAACAAGGGAACAAAAGTCACCAGCCAGACAAAGCAAAAGTGCAAACTTGTTTAGATGCCAGAAGAAAATTCTTCATGAGGTATCAATTAGGCTGTAGTGTATTTGATAAGAGTACATAATCTTGCACAAGTAGCTCAAAAGGAAAATCAGTCTCATTTACAAATACTGGACAGTAAAGGCCAATTTCCTGCACATAAGTTTTGTGCTGACACTGGCCATGGATATTTAGAAGTGTTTGACACTAGCATTTGATTTTAAGCAAACAAATGCAGCAATGTTGGCTCGAGGGTCAGATGGTCACCCATCACACCTTATCATCATGGAACCACCACCTGGTTTCCTTGGGAGATCTGCCATTTCTACAGTTCTTCACGTAGCGGTCATTATCTTCGGGGCGTTGCTGCACAAGTGACGGGAACCAATAAGAATTAAAACTAAGATAAAGCATGAAAAGCCCGTCGGAACAACGTAGTAGATTACATATTTTCTCGGAGGACAAGAAAGAAATAGGTCCATACATATTTGGAACAGCAGGCCCTTTTAGCATGGCGCAATCTCATAATAGCAACTCAAATTAACATTAAAAGGAACACAGAAAACGCACCTTCACTGTTGAACTTGACAACATGGAGAGAATGCTGATGCATATAGAACTGACTGTCATGGCAGGAGACCATGAATCATACAGAATATCTGCAAAGACATGAAGAAGTGTTGTCAACTGCTGGTTTTACTGATGCATCTCCAATTTCTATCAGGTGTATAAGAATCTTTCATGGGATGGAAGCTTAGCGCTAGGCCGCTAACACACCAATTAGTGAACTGCCCATCGACCTTTAAGTTTTCACCCGCAGAAAAAAAAAAGACTGTTATTTAACAGCATAGCAGGAGAAACTAGAGAAAGAAAAACTAAAGATGGTATTTCAAAGCTTTCCACCTCTGCGCCTTACGAGTCCAACGGTCACTTAAGTAAGATGTTATGTGAATGTGATTTCTGCAAACCCACATTAGAGGAAGAAACTAGTAATAAAAAAACTGAAGAATATGATTTCTGTGAACCCTGACCAGCACATTCAATGAACCTTTCAGTTTGAATAGGGTACAAGATAAGACAACGAGCTCACAGGCTATGTATACACAAAAAATATTCAAATTCACTCTTATTTGTTACACAAATAGATTTAACTTAGAGGTGAATGATTCCTCTAATAAATATTGAAGTTTATTTGGTACAAAATTTAGTTTCAGGAAAGAAACTTCAGCCTTAACCAATAAATTTAGTTAACAAATGCACAAGGAAGTTCAAATTTAGAAAGAACAGATGAAATATAAGTTATTCTGATGATGATTCAGTTCCAACAAAATGAAACATTCAAATTCTTTCTGGTCCTATTTGGAACTAATTTTGGATTAATTGAACTTAACAAAGAAACTGAGAACAGATTGCCACTAATGACATAAGGGGACTCTTAGTTTCTGCTGATGCATCCAAATCAAACAAACAGGGCATGGATATTAGAGCTTTTCACGCATCTTACAAAACACCAGATACCAGCAAGAGATTGATAGCAGATGCTAGCAAATCTGGTACTTGTGCCGATGCCAACATAGTATAGGTTATGAAGGTTAACCTCCAATGCCAGGTTTTATATACTCTGTAAGCCGAAATTCAATGTGTGCATTAATGTTCCAACCCCTCCAAATAGATTAGCATTTAGTGCCATTAAGTTGAGATAAGAATAGCATCTCCTCTATTGCGTACATACAACTTTTACAACACATTGTAACAATGTCATTATGGTAAAAAATAATCTGGCTATTTTGGAAGATTCTCATAAAATACATCAAAAACTGATACGGTACCATAAGTTACTGAAATCACTATTTCAAGCAAGAAGTTGACAGCCAAAATATTTTACCAGAAAAGACATAGTAAATAACAAATCAGTCATCTCCATTGGTCCAGAAACAGTATGTCATTTTCAATGCCAATCCGTCATCTTTCAGTTACTCAAAATTAAATTCATTGTTTAATCATTATAACATAGCTAGCAAACCGGGCCATTAGTTGCTACACTAATTCAATGTATTATGCCGAACTTTAAGAAAACTGACACCTCCTAATTTGTCCAATGACCGAACTGCTCACATCCCGATTCTAAAATGCTAATTAACTAGCTATATTTCTGATCATTACCGAAGCTACAAACAGCTCATTCGCCTAACATGCAACTCCATCTAAGAGGAAGGAAGAGAATTGGTGGAAATCATGATATGCTATTAAGTACAGAGTATGTAACTTGGTTCCAAGCGAGAATGAATGATGTGTAATAAACCATTACACAAAGAGCAAAAACAGTGATGTTTAAGCACAAGGAGAAGTTGATTTAGAAAGGGGAAGAGGAGTAGCCTAGCCTGGTTCTTGTTTGTTTTCCTTAGCGGTATAGTACGGCACATGGGAAATCACAATCAGAGAGAAGTAACGAGGATATTATCATGAATAGACCAACTTTAAGATCACACAGCTCTTCGGCAATTAGGCAAGTAAGAAAAAGATTTACCACAATTGTGCCATGCAAAAGTAGAAAATGAAGAGGCACATTAATTTCGAAAAACCACTTTTGGCAGATTCAGGGATCACTTCGGTAGAATGGTGCTACTATGCTTTTATTCATCAGGAGACAAAGGAAAATTCAAATCTACTTCAGAATAGAAAGTAAAGTGTATGGCTTCTGTGTTGTACTTATGTAGAAACAAGACGGTAGAATGGACCCAAAAAGGGACAAAATGCAGATGCAATGCTTATTCTACTCGTGCAAGAGTAGAGGTTACATGCGGTCGGTTTTTTTTTATGTTTTGGGTTTCTTCCTTTTTTATAACAGTGGTATTCGGGCCAGCTTGCGCACCTCGACTAATGGGAAGAAATAACTTGGGGGTGGCCTAATGGTCAATAAAGTGAATGGCCTAGTGGTCAATAGAGTGGGTGAGAACCATGGGGTCTCAGGTTCAAATCCTGGCGGAGGCAAAAAACACAACACTACATGATTTCTTCCCATCTATCCAAGCCTTGGTGGATAGAGTTACCTGGAACCTGTTGCTGGTAGGAAGTGACAGATATCCCATGGAATTAGTCGAGGTACGCACAAGCTGGCCCGGACAACACGGTTATAAAAAAAAATGGTGTTTCAGTCCGTGGATAGGCAAATCCATCATCATTGAGTTTTGCTTGGTTTTTCTCTTTCCGGTTTGGGCCTTTTATCGGCTTCTAATTTTCATTTTTGGGCTTCTTATCTGCCACCGTCTTAACTTTCCCTTGCACACCCTATCTGTAGTGATCGTTCACATCAACCTCCAATTCCACAAGTGGATTGTTGACTAGGAGCAGTTTAATGCTTCTAGGCTCTATCCATTATAAGGTATATGAATATGAGATGCTTATTCAGCTATCAATGTGGTTGTCTCTATCGGTCTTGTGAGATTAGGGGACGGTAAAATTAAAGATCAATTTTTTTAATTTTCAAATGTTGTGTACCCAACAAGAAAAATAAAAAGGTATCGATTAGTTACTCAACCTTTTAATTTAAAGCACATCAGGCTGGCCTAATCTCATCTGAGAGCTCAGTATACTTGATAAATGAAAGCAACTTCAAGCTTTAAATCGCATTTTATTGGTGATTCAAACTTCCTATAACCAGAATTATTTAAGCAGCTAAGTCTCACCTTTTTCAAGTAATCTTAGTAAATTTCCACAAGATGTCTCAAAGTTCTATTTTTTAGTTTTTATTCGGTCATTTTTTCTCCCTTTTCAGAAAACTGATAACCAAAGCAGAGAACCTCAGTTTCATAAATGTTTCGAAAATACGAATGTAATGATTGTTATCTTTGGGGTGATACATCTTTAAAGAAGGGATCTTGTCAAATTTGCAAACCCATGATTACTTAATAAATGAAACCACCTGAAGCTTAGACCACCTCTTGATGGTCACTCAAGCCGCAAGGAAAATGACCAGAATCTTGTCGGCAGTCAGATTACACCTTCATAAAGTAATCCTAGATATATTCATACTATGGGTGTGTTTGGTACGAATCCAATTTTCCCATGTTTGGTTGGCTTAAATGCTTTGGAAAACATTTTCCTCGTGAACTCATTTTCCTCCAATTGTAGGAAAATGTTTTCCCTATCAAGAGAACGGAAAACATTTTCCCCAACTCTTTTCAAACCTTCCCCCATTCCCATTCCCATCCCCACCAACCCACCCTCGCCCCACCCCCACCCCCACCCCAATGCTAAATAGAAATATTATTAATAGTACTTTCTTTTCTAGTATTTTTTTTATTTCAACAAATGAGTATTTCTTTTCAGGATATAAATTTATTTTTTTTCATTTTAACAAAAAAAAGTACTTTCTATTCATGAGTTTCATTTCAACAAAATGATGTTGTAAAAAGTATTTTCTTTTATTGCAACAAAAAGAGTATTTTCAGGAAAAAGGTGTTCACCCACCAACCAAACAAGGAAAAATAAATGATAAGACCACTCATTTTCCATGAAAACATTTTCTAGGAAAACATTTTTCTTTATACCAAACACACCCTATATCTCAACAATTTTGATTTTTCGCTTTACTGGGGTTTTTATTTTCTTCCAGAAATAGAAAACGAACCTAAAAGTTAAATTGTCATAAATAACTTTGATAAGAATGTATAGATTGTCGTCTTTGGTAGTGATATTGCTCTTAAAGAAGGAGATCTTGTCACACACACTTTTAGCGCTTGAACAATCGCACATCCTCAGATTAAAATAAAGAGGGAAAAGGAAAAAGATTTCCTTCCAGAAAGAGCAGCTCGTTCAAAAAGAGTTACACGCTCAATCCAATGAAAAAGCATACTCATAAATTAAAGACGAATCTCTTTCTCTTTGCTTATGCAATTTCAGAATAATAAGCTCAGCCTATTTAAATACCAAATTGGATCTGTTCAGAGCGCAATAGCTCTCCACTGTTGTAATTTTTGCACAAAGTTAAAACCGCATAATGCACACCCCTAGCGAAGACTGTTTTACATATGAAAAAGACTTCCTTTCTTTTCAATTATTTAACACTATGGCTCCCTAGAGGGTATGGATAAGCAAATAGAATTGGACATGAATGAAAAACAGTCAATAAAGAGAAAAAGACACTGAGAACCATGCAATAATATCATTGAAGTTGGGCAACGATCGATCATTCACAACAATTCTTAGATAAAGCTGTTTAAAAGCACTTCAAGTACCAATATACTAGGCATCTAATTTTTAGCAGTGAAACAAGTATGCACCATGAAATCATTTACCACATGACCATGCATGGCAATTCAAGCGTTTGAACAACAAATAGCGACCAAATTATTGAACTTCTCATAGTTGTAAGAAATAGAAGATATGTGGTTACATATATAACTACCTAAACAGATGTGCCCGTTGCTATAGATATGAGGGTGTAACGGAGCTGGTGGCACAAAAATCACCTGCATCAATATGGTAGTCAGCCAAAATAAGTAAGATATTAGTTTCAATCGCAATCTTTGAAATGAAACAATCATTCTTTAGAACCCCATAAGAGAATAACATCTACTAGTATCAACCAATATGTAGACAAAGGAGTGATAAAGTAGCGGAGATCGCCCTACGTCTCCAGTTATGAGTTTGGTCGTTCAAGTCACCAAGAGAGTAAAGTGGAAAAACCACTGTTTGGTCTGGGTAACGGGGATTTGGGTTGGGGGTTAGGTTTACCATATAAAAAAAAGTGTAAAAGTGTATACACCTGGGGAGCTTCCATAGGATAATGTTCAGGGAAATCAACTTGAAGCTGATAGGTTTCATTAGCATAGAGCGTTCCGGGAGCACCATTCACTTCAATTATCCACCTTCTCACCAAAGAACCACATCAATCAAAACTCAAAAGCTATTGTTATCAAATAACCCCTACCTTACCCAAAAAAGATTCTTTTTTTGAATTATTATTTATAAAGATTAACAAAAGAGAATCTCTAATGAATTACTGTAGGACAGATCATAAATTGCAGTGGGCTAAAAAGGGTAACCAATAAATTGACTGAAAAAACAAATTAAAATAGAGAAAAAGGAGAGACCTTTGCAGATTATCAGTGACTTTATGTTTGAAACCAGAAGGGGGATTGACCTGCCACTCCACCAACTCTTTCTGGAGTCGATTGCATGCTATCTTGCTTAATGTCTGATCAATAATTCAATCGAAACACCAAAACACACAAAGGAATTACCAAAAACAAAGGGTCAAATACAAGTTAAGACATAAAGGTGGAGGAAAATAGAGGGTAGGAAAGAAAGCTCATATGTATTAAGGCAGAGAGAGAAGGCAAATTAGAAGAAAGAAGAAGAAGGAGGAGGAGGAACAACCTTGCGAGAGGAGGCGGAGGAACTGGTCATAGCTTGCAGCAGCGTTGGGTCGAGACGACGATGTCGATGAAACAAACTACAAACACAGAAGAATAAGAATTGGCTTGATTGATAATTCATTTATTCATGCCCCTCCCCCCTCCCGTCCCCCCACCCACCACCCCTTACTTTTTGTTTTTCTCTATCATTTGCTTTTTCCTTCTAATTAGTTTCCAATAAATATTTAATTTATAGGTAAATTTCGATTAAATCTGATAAATCGTAATTTGATTAAAAAAACACAAATAATTTATTATTGCATGTTAAATTATTAACAGTAAAAGAATATTAATATTATTTTAAGTTAAATAATATTTTCTTTAATTGCTTTTATATACCTTTTTAATTATGAGATAATAGTCTATATTGTTTTTTTTATGTAAAATAGGCAAATTCTTATCTTAACATAATTAAGAAACTAAAATTAGAAATGAGACTGGAAATTAGAAACTATGAAGCTCTTCGGGTATAAAGAGTTGCAGACCCGTTTAAGTACATTGTATTGCTCTGTCTCTTTTTTTCTTTTTTCTTTTTTTAATTTGGGAGAAAAACATATTTTATTTCCCCTTTTTCTTAATTTCTTATTGTTTATTGAAAATAATCTACAACTATAAACTATACAGTTTAAGATGGAAAGAAAAAGAACATTAATCGAAATGAGATCATGACATGTGACGAGAATCTGTCTTTCGTATAATACATGAGAATATATTTGTAGAAGATAAACTCATTTTTCATTTTGTTGACTTAAAAAGTGTAAGTTGACTATTTAATGAAATGGAGCAACTTAACTAAAGTAGAATAGAACATGTTCTGTCCAACTAAAGTCTGGTCCCACTACATCTAGCAAAAGATTATATACTGTCGATTGGAAACCTGTACTTGTCCTACCTACAACTTGAGTTTTAATCAACTAATGGTCATTAAATAGGAAAAATAAGAGTCGAAGTGTCGGCTTTAAAAACCGAGACAAATGCATATGTAGATTTAAGTAATTAAGTCTTTTAAAACTAAGTTTTCTAGATTCTTGTTTACTCGTAAAATCGGATAACAATGCAATTTATAACGTGGTTTTAAGGACACATAATTTCACCTTATATCAATTGATAAATATAAAAATCAGTAATAGAAATTAACAATATAATAAAACAAACCAGTGTTGAAATATAATTAAGCCCTCGAACTAGAGTGCTTTCGAGCTGACTAACAGCTTGTTTGGATAGTTGTTATCCATTGTATCGTATTGTATTGTTTTTCCGGGACAATGTTTGTTTTGATTGTTTAGTTAAAATTGATTGTATTGTATTGTTAAATTCATTGTTCCGGAACAATGAAAAGTCCCATTTTTTGAAACAACCGATTTAGTGTGGTGGGATTGTTTCCTATTTTTCTTTCTAGTTATGCCCTTTCTTATTACCTTATAATTTTATTTTACCCTTTACCCTTTTTTATTTTGTATAATAGCAGTCTCTTTCTCATATAATTCTATAATAGAACTCTACATGAAGTCTAATAACCTATATAAATTTTCAAAGACAACATTCCAAATATAACCTACATATGTGTAAAAACTCGTTTTGTTCTTCTGCCGCTTCTCCATACTCTTCAAGTAAATGTTTTATTTTACTTTTGTCTGAATGAAGTCTCCTTAATGTTTTTTCAAAATTTTTTATTGTTATGATCGAATTATGAATATATTGTACTTATTATTATTTTTAATATTATTAACTTGTTCAACTAATTTTGATAGAATTTGCATGAATTTAATTGCTTAGTTTATATATAAGATATAATTAGTGATAAATTAGTAGAAATGGATTTTCTTAAATAATTTTTAATTGTAATTCTCGATAAATTAAATATTTAAAACAACTGAGGGTATTTTAGTAAACTTATCAATTACAGTACAATACGATACAGTCAAACCAAATATCAAAATGTTATTTAACAATAACAAACAATACAATCTATCCAAACATTGTATTCATTAAACGATACGATACAATACAATACAGTACAATACGATACATTATAAAACGACGGGGGACAGTGATCCAAACAGAGTGTAATGCTAAAGTAATAAGGTAGAAAGTAAACTGATGAACAAGAATGTATAAGCGGGAGAGAAAATGTTATATTGCTTTGATATGTGTGAATAATGTGTCTTACAAATGATTAGAAGTCCCCTTTATATAGTAGAGCAATTATACTTATGTTATAACTCTAATTACAAAAAGAAATCCCATGATTAGCTAATTAACCGTTCCTGTTTTGATCCGTTCCGAGATTTTCGCCATGATCTTCGACCAATCACGGATATCTCGCCTTTATGTTATTATGCTATATTCGATCTTGCTTAATGTCTGTCTCATTTGGTCTCGATCGCTACTGACCTCGATCCCGACAGGTACCTCGAATCCCGAACTCGGTACCTTGTCCTCGCGCTTTGGTCTGATCCACTACAGGGCCGACCTTCGATGCAATTCTCTGGTCTTGGTTAAATAGTAAAATCGGGTGGACCTGGTTTTAACCGTATACATATAGTCCCCTTATTTTTTGGAGTGTAATGGCAAGAAACAAATTGAGCCTTCAATTTTTACCTCGACCTGTCATGACATCACCCTCGTGACGTAAGTGACGGAAGTGACCGAAACGTCCCGTCGGTACAGTCCCTTGAACTGTCGCCGTGAATCCCATAAATAGGCCTCTTTTGACACTCTTTCAAACTTTACCTTCTACCTTTTCTAATCTCCAAAGCTTTTTACATCTTCTAAGTTCTTCATCTGCAAATCTACGATTTTCACTGCTAACCTCTTCTTAGAATATCATCTTCACCTATCTTTAAATTCAAATCCAAATGGCGAAAACGTCAAAAATTGTTCCCCAAAAGGAAAATGCTTCTTCATCGTGGCCGGCCGGCGACAAAACACCGATGGAGCCGCGCCCTGTTCCGGGGGGGGGGGGGGGGGGGGGGGTGCGTCCTCACTTCCGACTTTAATATCGAGAAAACTTCGTTGGTCCCTGGTCGATGTGAGCCATTGTCGAGGTATATATGCTCGATAACTGATAACTTCCTTAAGCAGGTGAAGAAAGACTGCAACTGGGAAGGCAAAAGGGTGGTGATTCCGGCCCCCGAAGAAGACATCACTATCCTCGTGGAAGGGTTTATGAATGTTTACACTTACCCTTTCACGTTGGGCCCCCTCGATCCCATTATCCTTGATTTCTGCCGCAAGTATCAAATAAACCTAGGTCAAATCCATCCCTACTTTTGGTGGCCGGATTGTTATTCTGCTCCGATTTTTCGCGAGCAAAGTCGAGGGGATGCCTTTTACCCTCGACCACCTCAGGTTGTATAGACCCCGTCTCTATCAAGGCGGGTTAATAAAAACTTCAGCGTCGAACTACCAAGGTGCTATTCTCGAGCATAGATGAGGACAAGGATCGAGGATGGATGGGCCGGTTCATTCGAGTGAGGACTTCTGACCTAATCTCGACCGAGAAGATGCCATTTCTCGAGAAATGGAATATGAAGCGTAAGTACAATCCCATTGTTAGCTTCCATTTATTGTTTTGTTCCCTTCGCTTCTTCTCATCGATATCCTTTTCCATGATGTAGCGATCCCTTGGATTCCCGGTGCGATTCCTAACCTCGAGAGTTGGGTTCGGGACCTGGCCTCGACTTCTTCGTACGCTGAGGGCGCATGGCGCGATTTATCAAAGGGCCGATGGGAGGCCAAAAATCATGGTAATCCCCTTTTCACATATTTGATGATTTTGTTAAAATGTTTCTTCCATACTCACTTAATTTCCTTTCGTACAGGCCTTGGCAAAGATGCTGTCATGAGGCCCCCATCTTGTGAGGAGGAGACTTCGATCCCGGTACTGAAATCAGTGAATTATAAAAAGAGGAAAATGACCTCAACCTCAAAGGATCCAAAGCCCAAGAAAAATCTGGCTCGTAAGCGAAGAAAGACACTGTCGCCCTGCCTGAGGAGGTGCTTCGACGCCTAAGAGAGGAAGAAGAAGAAGAAGACGGATCCGAACTGGTGGCCCGAGTGAAGAGGAACACCGAGGCCCCAAAGGCACTGAGTCGGTGGGGGTTGAAGAGATTCCTCTTTGAGCCGAGGGGTTCTTGAAAAGGGACTCGAGTAAAGTCCCCGAGTTGTTGAAGACTGAAGATGCCTCCCACCGAAATGAGCAAACGGAGGGTATGTCTAAAGGCGCCGGCTCTGAGACCCTTCGAAATGAAGAGAACGCCCCCAAGTGACCCACTTGGGGCAATATAAATTAGAGACTCGCCGACTCTCCCTGCATTTTCCGAGGAGGCAATTTGGGAGGCTCAAGCTATGAGGATTCTCGATGTAGAAGGAGCCCACGGAGGGGAAGACCCCTTCCGTGGTTACTTTACCGGGGTCGAAGACGCTACCGACCTGAGTGATTTGGAGATTTCTAGGAAGGACTCGAGCGAAGCATCGAGTCTCTTCGATGAGGCTCAACAAGCCCTGAATCGGGTAAGCCTCAACTCCCCTCGTCGATATCACACTTATGTTTATTTGTTCTTTTCCTGTCTAATTTCTTTTCTTCTTTCCGTATAGGCCTTGACACTCCATCATGAGGCGCTTTCCAAATCTAGAGCAGATTTGAGCCGATATGAGGCCGATCTTCAAGGGCTCACGGAGGAGAGAAATGCCCTCAAACTTCTCAGCGGGCAAAAAGAAGAAGATATCAAGGAACTCCGAGCCGAGTTGGTCGTCGCTCACAAAAACAGACCGACCTGATTGAGCAGGTAATGAAAATCTTAGAAGCTCATGGCATCAGTTCGGGGATGATGGCTAACACTTCAATCTCACAGGTTCAGCAGAAGGTCGAGAGGATCGAGCAGTTCCGTGACAATGTCAATATGATGAAGGCGGAGACCTTGGGGTGGAAACAAAATATGGACCGCCTTGTTTAAGAGAAGGAAGCTTCTCAAGCCCAATTGTCATCGGCCGAAAGTCAGCTTCAAGGTATGAAGGAGAAGAGCTCGGCTCAGGCGAAGAAAATAGAGGAGCTCGAGGCTCGGTTGACCATCGAACTTGCAAAGGTTAAATTTGATGCGGAAAAGACTAAGGCCGATGCGGAGGCGATCGTGGTTGTCTACTGGTCTGATGCTGAAGCTTCTCAATCCCAAATGAGAGAGACTGTCGAGACCGCTCAATCTCGAGCACATTGGGTTGTTGAACTCGCCAAATGCTAATCTCGGAGGGAAACCCTCGAGGAGATCCATGCTCGAGGTTTCGATCTCACTGACGAGATAATAAAGGCTAAAAAGCATGAAGCTGATGCTAGAGCATTGGCCACCTCTGACGACGACAACGATGATGATGACACCGAGAACGGGTCCGAGAGTGGGGGGACCCTGATGGAGAAGCTGCCCCCGGAGAAAATTAGGAACCTTAGGATTTTTTTCTCTTTTGATCTTTTGTATAGGGTCCCGATCAGACCTTGTAAATATTATCATATATAAAATATCTCTTTCCCTTTTGACTTGTCTTTATTTCATTTTCTGTTTTGTGGAAATTCTGTTTCATTCATACTTTATGAAAAAATTGCTCATAAGTTCGAGGCTTAGGCAACTTGATCGAAGTCTGACTAGTGTAGTCTTTATAATTGAGTGAGTACTTGCTCAAACTCAGAGTAGGGTGACCCTTAGGTTTTAATTGAGTGAGGGTGATTTATCAAACTCAAAAATGAAATGGCCCTTTAGGCTCTTGAATTAGAACGATACAACCATAGTAAAGAGAATGGTTTTTTCCCACTTTTCGGCTTGAAAATTTTATTGTTTAATCATATAAAATATGTTATGCCTTAGCATGAAATAAGGAATTTTCTCGATAGTTCGAACTATTTTGTACCCATTAGGGTTTTCGAGGGTCGATATTATCGATACCCTTTGTTTCATAATGTCTTAGTATAAAATAAAGAATTTGTTCGAGAGTTTGAACGACTTTGTACCCATTAGGGTTTTCGAGGGTCGATATTATCGAGACCCTTAGTAATTCAGTCGATGGTAGCCTTTTTAACCGGTTTATAAAAATATTCGAAGGCCTATTTTATAACGAAAATCGAACGTCTCCGACCCGTGTTAATTAGGTCGTAGCCTTTAGCTTGGGATTTGCCTTTTGGGCATGTTTCCCTGTTATACTTTGAACTTGTTCGAAGTATCAGTCCCCGAGTGGGGTGACCATGGCCTATAAAAATCGAGGATGGCCTTTTTAAGTTCATACAATCTCGAGGTTTTAGTAATTCGGTCATGTTGATTTTTTGGATGGAAATCCTCGAGTGCGGGGTCAACTGTTCGAACATTAGTTGTGATCGGCCCTTAAGCCAGTTTCCACAATAGATCACAAGTGAGAAATTGTAAAGTAAAAATTTCTCCGAGGCATGAAATATTAGGCAAGGAAAAATACTTCTTTCAATGAATTATACATGCGTACATGTTTTCCATTAAGGCTCGAGTAATCTATATGGGCACGGTTCGTTCGACCGTTTGACCCTTACAAAATTTACCTTTGAAACCCTGTTGACACAAAGTACTTTCCTTATAATATTCGAGGATGATGCCCCGCAGTATTCGAGGTTGATTGTAAAGAAGCATTAGATATTGTTGAATTGCTCTAAGTTAGCAAGAACAATGGTTGCCTCTTTAAAAACCTCGCCGGAAAAACCCATTTGGGACAAAAATCGATCTAAGGGAAAAAGAGTGCAACGTGTGCTTTCAGACCTAAGGACTTTGTGTTGAAGGGTCCCTCGATGTCTTCGATTGAACACCTAAAATAGGTTAATATAAAATATAAATGAAAATGGAGAAGGTCGTACCTTAGCAGTAATAACGTTTGAGCAGTGATATGTTTCAATTGTTTGATAATTACACGATGTTTATCGTGCCAAGTTTGTAGGATCCTTTTCCAACGATATCAAGGACCTGATACGGTCCCTCCCAGTTTGGTCCAAGATTTCCTTAGTTTGGGTTTCGAGTATTAAGGGTGACTTTTCTCAGAACTAGTCTCCGATTTTGAAGTGTCGAAGATTGGCTCTTCGGTTGTAATACCTTTCGATCCGCTGTGTATGTGCGGCCACTCGAACGAGGGCAGCTTCCCGCCTTTCATATAGCAATTCGAGGCTTGTATTCATAGCCTCGTGATTTGACTCTTCCGTTGCATACCGAAACCTGAATCTAGGTTCCCCGACTTCGATCGAGATCAGAGCTTCGGCACTATAGATGAAGACTATGACTTCTTTTTCCCTGACTTTCTCGAAGGCATGTGCTTCAAGCCACTTAGATAAATAGTCAGCCATAAACAAAATGAATTGAGCTTTACCTGGGGTCAATAGGAGAGGGCCGACGATGTCCATTCCCCATTTCATGAACGGCCATGGGGATAAGACTGAGTGGAGTTTCTCCCTGGTTTGGTGAATCATCGGCGCATACCTTTGACATTTGTCGCACTTTCAAACAAAATCTTTTGTATCCTTTTCCATATTTACCCAATAGTATCCTGCTATGATGACTTTGTGAATCAATGACTCGGCAGCAAAATGATTTTCGCAAGTGCCTTCGTGAATTTCCCGTAGGACGTAGTTAGTATCTCCTGGACCCAAACATATTACCAACGGTCCATCGAACATCCTTCTATACAGTGTCCCATCCTCGGCCAATGTGAACCGTGCGGCCTTCGTACGTAGAGTCCTTGATTACTTAGGGTCCGATGGAAGCTTCCCATTCTTTAGGTACTCGATATATTTGTTCCTTCAATCCCAGGTCAGACTTATGGAATATATTTTGGCGTTGCCTTCTTCGATTATTGACCTCGAAATTCGTACAACAATCCCTGAGCTAAGCTCGTCGTCTTCGACTGATGACCTCAAATTTGCAAGGGCATCGGCCTTACTGTTTTGTTCTTGAGGTACGTGTTGTAGGGTCCATTCTTTAAATCGATGTAGAGCCGCCTGTACTTTGTCCAAGTACCTCTACATTCGATCTTCTCGAACCTTGAAAGTTCTGTTGACTTGGTTTACCACAAGTAGGGATTCACATTTGGCCTCGATGACCTCTGCTCCCAAACTCTTAGCTAGCTCGAGACCTACAATCATGGCCTCATACTCGGCCTCATTGTTAGTTAACTTGGAAGTTTTGATAGATTGTCTAATTGTATTACCTGTGGGTGGATTCAAAATGATGCCTAGCCGGGACCCCTTCACGTTCAACGCACCGTCTGTGAAGAGGGTCCACACCCCTGGTGATGTACACGATTTTAACAATAGTTCATTTTCGACCTAGGGTACGAGAGCTGGCATAAAGTCAACCATGAAGTCTGCCAAGATTTGAGACTTGATGGTCGTTCGGAGTTTATACTTGATATCGTACCCGCTGATCTTGACAGACCATTTGGCCAATTGGCTCGAGAGTTCGTGCTTATGCAAAATATTACGAAGGGGATAGGTAGTCACCACACAAAATTGGGTGACATTGAAAATATGGTTTTAATTTCCTAGAGGCATTTATTAGAGAAAGTGCTAATTTTTCTAAGTGTGGGTACCGGGTCTCTGCCTTACCTAGGGTTCGACTAACATAGTAAATAGGATATTGCATACCTTGCTCTTCTTGAACTAGAACCCCACTTACCGCGATTTTTGAGACTGCTAAGTATAAGTAGAGTTGCTCGTCCGCTTTCGGAGTGTGAAGCAATGGAGGGCTCGAGAGGTACCGTTTTAGTTCCTTCAATGATTGTTGGCATTCCGGGTCCACGCAAAAATTTTCTTCTTTTTCAGCAGTGAGAAGATCCGGCGACTTCTATTTGAGGACCTCGAAATGAATCGGCCTAGGGCGGCTATGCGCCTTGTTAACCTTTGTACGACCTTAACATTATCCACGACCATGATATATTCAATGGCCCTTATTTTATCGGGGTTAATTTTGATGCCCCGATTTGATACCATGAAGCCGAGAAATTTCCCCGATCCGACCCCGAATGCACACTTCTCCAGGTTGAGTTTCATGTTGTACTTTCTTAGTTTGTCGAAGGTCTCCTGCAAATGTTTCAAATGGTCCTTTGCGCACAGGGGCTTAAGTAGCATGTCATCAATATAAACTTCCATCGATTTTCCTATTTGTTCCTTGAACATTTGATTTACTAGGAGTTGGTAAGTAGCACCACCATTTTTAGTCTTAACGACATTACGTTATAACAATAGGTGCCGTACTTAGCGATGAACAAAGTCTTTTCCTGATCCTTTAGGTTCATCTATATTTGATTGTACCTGGAATAGGCATCGATAAAGCTAAGGATCTCATGGCCGGCGGTGGCATCAATCATGCGATCGATATTCAGAAAAGGAAAAGAATCTTTAGGGCATGCTTTGTTTAAATCCTTATAGTCTATGCACATTCTAAGTTTATTCCCTTTTTAGGAACTACGACTACGTTTTCTAGCCATTCGGGATATTTTACCTCCCGAATGGACCCTATTTTTAGAAGTTTGGTTACCTCGTCCTTGATGAATGCATGTTTAACCTCGAATTGGGGCCTTCTCTTTTGCTTTACTAGACAGAACTTTGGGTCCAAGCTCAATCGATGTAGTGATCTCCGGTGGGATCCCTATCATATCAAGGTGAGACCAATAAAAATAATTCATATTATCGATAAGGAATTTAATGAGTTTTTTCCTGAGCTTGGAGGTTAACCTCGTGCCTGGGTATACCTTTCGCTCGGGTAGGTACTCCATCAGTATGACTTGCTCCAGCTCTTCGACCGTTGATTTTGTGGCGTCGGAGTCATCGAGAATTATGAAGCATCAGGGGATCCAATGTTCGTCATCCTCGTCCGCCCCTCGTTTCTCTGACTGGGTTGAGGCTGGTACATGTGGTTGCTATTTTACCTCCTTTTCTTTTGACTCTGATCCCTTTGTTGATGAAAGTGCCGATACTGATATTTCTTCATCGACCGCGAACATCTCTTTTGCAGCATGTTGTTCCCCATACACCATTTTTACTCCCTCCGGCATCGGGAATTTTAGCATTTGGTGAAGGCTAGAGGGGCCCGCCCTCATGTTCTGAATCCATGGTCTTCCGAGTAGGGCACTGTATCTCATATCGCCCTCGATCACATGGAACTTTGTTTCTTGAATAGTCCCAGCCACATTTACTGGTAAGATGATTTCACCTTTAGTTGTTTCACTTGCCATATTGAATCCATTGAGAACCCGAGTTGCGGGCACAATCTGATCCTGTAGGCCGAGCTGCTCCATGACCCTCGATCGAATAATATTGGCCGAGCTCCCTAGATTAATTAAAACACGCATAACCTGAATTTTATTCATAAGAATAGAAATTACCAATGCATCATTGTAGGGTTGTGAGATCCCCTCTGCTTCCTCGTCATTGAATGACAAAGTACCTTCTGGTACATAGTCTCGAGTTTGTTTCTCCCTGGTGATCGACACCTTGGTGCGTTTGAACACGGGCCTTTGTGGTATGTCGACCCCGCCAACAATCATGTGAATCACGTGTTGATTCTTCCTGTTCGGTTTTCCTGTTTGAATCCCTATCTCTGAAGTGATTTTTAGCTCGGTCACTCAAGAATTCTCGAAGGTGACCCTCGTTGAATAGACGAGCCACCTCCTCCCTTAGCTGTCTGAAGTCTTCGGTTCTATGGCCATGGGTACCATGGTATTTGCATATTTGGTTAGGGTTCCTTTGAGCTGGATCGGCCTGTAGGGGTCTGGGCCATCTAGTATCCTTGATTCTCCCAATGACCGATACATTACCTGTTGTGTCGATGCTGAAGTTGTATTCTGATAATCGTGGCCCTTCCGTGGGCTCGATAAGTTTATCGAAGCCACTTTTGCTCATGAGCCCTCGAGAGCTCTATCCTCGATCATTCCTTCAATCATTTTGAATAGGATTACGTCCTGGGCTGCTGTTTCTATGATCTGCGCTATATGGTTGATATCGATCTTTATTCAATCGGGGTTCTTTGTCGATGTCCCTTTGAACTCTGCCAACGAGAATGTTTGGGTAAACGGAACCGGAAGGGATTCCCAATTGATCGTCCTCGAACCTGATCTTTGATTGGTACCGATTATGCACATCGGCCCAGGTCACCGCTGGATATTCAATTAAATTCTGCTTTAGCTGCTGTGATGCTATCGAACTTCGTTCGTTCAAACCTTGAGTAAAGGCCTGAACTACCCAATCATCTGTGACCGGGGGTAGGTATATGCGTTCCATCTAGAACTGAGATACGAATTCCCTTAACATTTCGTTGTCTTTTTGTCTCACTTTGAAGAGGTCCGACTTCATAGTCACAACCTTTATTGATCCGGCGTGTGCCTTCACGAAGGAATCTGCAAGCATGGTGAAGGAACGATGAAATTGGGTGGCAAATTGTGGTACCATATCATCGATCCTTTCGATAAAGTTTCTCCAAATTTATTCAGTTGAACCGATTCAATCTCATCATCTTCTAAGTTATTCCCCTTTATTGCGCATGTATAAGAAGTGACATGCTCATTAGGATCGATTGTCCCATTGTATTTGGGAATTTCTGGCATGCAGAATTTCTTTAGAATGGGCTTCGGATCCGCACTTGGGGGGAAAGGATTCTGCAACGAACTTCTTCGAATCCAAACCCTTTAGAATTGGAGGTGCCCCCGGTATTTGATCAACCCGGGAATTGTATGTTTCTATTTTTTTGTCGTTCGCCTCGATCTTCTTTTCTCCTGATTCAATCTGTTTAGTGAGCTCCTCGAGAATTTTCATAATGGTTGGGTCAGTCCCCGATTCATTGGCGTTTGATCTTTTCGATACAGGTTCGGCCTTGTGAACAACTTCTGGCGAGGGTTTGGGGTGTGATCCCACTAGATGCTCGGTGCTAATTTTGTAGTTGTTCTATAGCGGCTTGTTGAGCCTGGAGCATTTCAAATATCAATTGGAGTCTGACTCCACCATCTTCTCCGCCCTGCGTACCTCGACCACCTGATCGACCTTCCCTGCGTACGTTACCTTGGGGATCAGCGCCCAGATTTGCATTTATGGCGATATGTGAACTGACATCGACGGCATGTGCAATTGGTGCTCCCTCAAGGTAAGTCTGAGGCACCTCGATCTGTGGGGAGGCTATATTGTCATTTTTCCCATGAAATTCGAGGTCGTTGTCACCATGTGTGGGTTCTGTTTGTGAGTTTGACATGTTTATCCTGAAAATAAAAATACTTACAAGAACAAGCGTAAAGTAGTGTGTGTTATCGGAATCGAGATTAAGCAATAACTATTATCCTTAGCCCCACGGTGGCCGCCAAACTGTTTACCCTTAAATTTGGATAACAATTAAACTTATAATGTGATTTTAAGGACACGTGATTTTACCTAATACCAATTGATAAATATGAGAATCAGTAATAGAAATTAACAGTAAGATAAAGCAAACCAGTGTTGATATGTACTTAAGCCCTCGAACTAGAGCTCCATCGAGCTGACTAATGCTAAAGTAATAAGGCAGAAAGTAAACTGATGAACAAGAATGTATAAACGGGAGAGAAAATATTATATTGCTTTGATATGTGTGAACAATGTGTGTTACAAATGATTAGAACTCTCCTTTATATAGTAGAGGAATTCTACTTATGGTATGACTCTAATTACAGAAGGAAATCTCGTAATTAGCTAATTAATCGTTCATGTTTTGATCCGTTCCGAGATTTTCGCCATGATCTTCGATCAGTAACAGATATCTCGCCTTTCTGTTATTATGTTATCTTCGATCTTGCTCGATGTCATTCTCATTTGGTCTCGATCGCTACTGGCCTCGATCTCAACAGGTAACTCGAATCCCGAACTCGGTACCTTGTCCTCGCACTTTGGTCTGGTCCACTACGGGGCCGGCCTTCAATGCAATTCTCTGGTCTCGGTCAAATAGTAAAATCGGGTGGGCCTGGTTGAATTGTTTTTGCATTTGAATTACTCTTAAAAATGTCAATGAAAGGCATTTGTGTTACTTTTTATTAGTGAAAACCTACTTTATTTTGTTTTGATTCTCGAAAAATATTAATTTTGAAAATGTGGAATAGTAGGGTACACGCTTTGCACGTACACTCTATTCCATGAGTAAATATCTACTTAACTATTATGTTTAAATTATAAAATAAAAGTATAAATTCCTAATGGTATTAAATATTGATCGTGCATAACTAATTCTATAAAGAAATATAGAATTAAAATTGGTTTTGAAGCGACATTGTTTAGATGAGATCGATAATCTTAAGACTACGATATATAGTATTTAACTCTCCTTACTTTTGAAAGCTAAAGATATATTATTGAATACCTTTAGTTGTGTTATATTAATTTAATATAACAAAAGTTTCATATAAAATGTAATGCAAAAGAGCTCTTGATAAAAAAAAAGAAAAAAAAGAAAAGTAACTCTGTACTTCCTCCTCCTTTTGTTTTTTAATTCTCTTTTATTTATTTTGTTTGTCATGATAATATATATAAGGTAAAGTGAAATCTACTTTAAGGAATAAACAGTTTTGATTCAAATTTCATAGTTCGGTTCCTCCTTTTATAATAGAAAAAGCAAATTATATTTACTTTTTAAGTATATGTTCTGTCGAATTTTAATGTCTTCCATGCTAATCCTATAGAATTCTAAATCTTTTTAAAGTCTAAATCGCATTGACATAAATATAACTAATATCTTTCATGCTAATTCCATTGTAACGGTGTTGCATATGGTTAATATGCACCATCACTTAATTGGAAAGATATATAAAGTAGTGAACAAATATAAATTCTCTAAATTTTGAAAAGGAAAACAATAAGAATTCAAACCTTGACACTTATAAATTTATCTTTTAAGTAAATATTTCGCTGAATTCTAATATGTTCCATGCTAATCCCGTTGAAATTAATTTATTTAAGTCTAAATCGCATTGACATGGATATAACTAATATCCTCCATGCTAGTTCCGTTGAAAAGGAAAGATATAGAACAATGAACAAATATAATTTCTCTAAATTTCGAAAAGAAAAAAGTAAGAAGTCAAACCTTGATACTCACAAACATTTAAATAATCTTTTTCCCCATAAGGTGTAAGGTTGTTGTCACGATTCAAAACTCAAATATGGTCGTGATGGAGCCTATAGTGTTACTAGGCAAACTTATTTGAAAAATTACTACTAAATCTATTATATGAAATTAATAAAACAATATCAACGTTTAAATTTCTCATAAACTAAATCGATTCTAAATATAATTAATATAAAAATACGGAAGCTAGCCCCAAACATCGGGGTGTCACTAAGTCACGAGCGTCTATAACTATGAACTAAGATATAGTACTGTCAAAAAGAATAAATGACAAAAGGAGTGACAAGGTCCTGCGGACACTGGCAACTACCTTGAAATCTCCACAGATAGCTGGCCTGAGATCAACGATAGCCGCGCTCCAACTCACCTGGATCTGCACATAAAGTGCATGGTGTAGTATGAGTACAACCGACTCAGTAGTAACATAAATAACTAAGGAACTGAGAAGTAGTGACGAGCTAAGCAAAATAGACCAATTATTATTTTTCCCACCATTTAACCATAACATGAATAAACAGGTAAATTCCCATAACTTAGTAAATGCCACAAAGATATTTAATAGATAAATGCAGAAACAAAAAAAGTAAAAGCAACCTCGCAACAATGTCACTCCATCACTCAACACTCAACACTCAGCACTAAGCACGGACAACTCACATGCTACCATATCAATACTTGGATCCGCACAGACAACTCACATGCTACGCGAACAACTCACGCGCTATAATATCAATTACCTGGATCCGCACGGACAACTCACGTGCTACGCAGACAGCTCACACGCTATGGTATTACTATTCTCACATCCAGGCCCTCGGCCTCACTCAGTCATGTACCTCTCCAGCCTCACAATTCACAACAAATAACGGGACACAACTCACATCAAGTATCACAACATATCAGCTAAATAATAGAGACTGAGGTAAACATGTATAATAATTTCTATGGCTGAGTACAAGTAATGTGAGCATGAATAAAGTCTAAACATGATCTCTAACATGAAAGCAAACAAGTTCAACAACAAGTAAACACATAACCACAGATAATGGCCATTAAGCCTCACAGCCTCACGGAATGGAACAAGTCTCAATCCCTCGTGGTATACACCCACACGCCCGTCACCTAGCGTGGGTTTCACCTTCAAACAATCACATGATATCAACATCTCCGGGTTTATACCCTCAAGGCCAGAGTTAAAACTGTTACTTACCTTAGCAGCGTAAAATCCTACTCCGGGATGCCATCGTCTCTGGACTCGGTCTCCAAAAGCTCCGAATCTAACCATGATCAGGTTAATACCATCAACATAGGCTAACAAATCGATTTTCACAATAAAAACTACAGATAGGCCAAAAATTCAAAATTGACCAAAACCCGGCCCCTGGGCCCACATCTCGAAATTAGTCAACAATGGCAGAATCAGAACCCTCGTTCTCTCCCGAGTCTAACCATATAGAATTTATTAAAATCGAACTCCATTTGGTCCCTCAAATCCTCACTTAAAACTCTCCAAAACTCAAGCCCTAACTCCCTCAATTTCACACTAAACCTCTACTAATTTCATTCCTAATCAATGGAAAAACATCATAAACGCGTGTAATTAATCCCAAACAACTTACCTTAGTGATGTCTCTTGATTCTCCCTTGAAAAACACTGCCTTAGCTCAAAAACCCGTTCAACAATGGTGGGAAAAGGGTAAAATTTCGCGAGGGGTTCTTATATAGGTTCTACCCAGGGGTTTCCGCACCTGCGGACCCTTCTTCGCATCTACGGCGCTGCACCTGCGGAAATCTCACCGCAAGTGCGGTTTTTCATTAAAGCCTCGAGTCCTGCATCTGCGATTGCATCCTTGCACCTGCGGTTCCGCAGATGCGGTCACACCTTCCGCTCTTGCGTCTTCTGCCGCATCTGCGGTTTCTCCCCGCATATGCGCCCATCGCACCTGCGGTCCCCACTCTGTAGGTGCGGACACACCAGAATACTGTGCACCAACAACATTTTCCAAACTCTAAACTTCCCGTTAACCATCCGAAATCATCCCGAGCCCCTCGGGACCTTAACCAATAATTCAAACAAGTCATATATCACTTCTTGGACTTAGTCGAACCTTCAGAACACCCAAAACAACACCAAAACACTAAATCAACCTCGAATTCAAGCCTAAGAACTTCTAAATTTTCAAAATTCGCCAACGACGCCGAAACCTATCAAACCACGTCCGAATGACCTCAAATTTTGCACACACGTAACAAATGACACTACGACCCTGCTTCAACTTCCGGAATTTCAGTCCGACCCCCGTACCTAATTTTTCACTGTCGACCAAAATCGCCAAATTTCCAACTTTCGCCAATTCAAGCCTAATTCTACCACGAACCTCCAAATTGTATTCTGGTTACACTCCTAAGTGTAAAATCACCCAACGAAGCTAACCGAATTATAAAAATCAAATTCCGAATTCGTTTACTCATAAGTCAACTTCCGGTTGACTTTTCTAACTTAACTTTCTAATTAAGAAACTAAATGATAATTTCACTCCAAAATTACTCTGAACCCAAACTTACCAACTCACCACAACTCAACACAGCTGAACAACACATAAATAGGCATAAATGGAAGAAATGAGGCTATAAATACTCAGAACGAATGACCGGGTCGTTACAATTGTATCTGTTGCTTTATATAAAAATAATGTTGCATAAATCCAATTATAAGTTAGGGGATTTTAAGACTTTACAATAGAATACACGTAATATAAATTCTGAACCTGAAATCTTTGTCCAATACTAATCATAACAATAACACATTTATGCTAATGCTTCCAAAGAATCAATCAAAGAGTAAAAGTAAACGAAAATCAAACACACAAACCTACAGAAGAACATCAAACTGAAAACCAATCCCATAAAAGAAAAGAAAAAGAAAAAGAAAAAGAAAAGATTTAGCCATAAAAAATACGTGAATGATATCTTAACGAACACGGTTGACAAAGGTATACTTATGGAAAATAAATTCTTTTTATAGACGTACTTTTGTAATTCAAGTGTAATTCTTATTTGTTTCTGCATGTTTATACTAGGAATAGGAGACCTGAAATTTAAATGCATAGGACGGCATGTAAATTTCATATATTAATTATTCATAGTTGTATTAAATATTTTAACTAATAAAATCATTCCTAATCTAATTTAGTAAAAATATAAAAATTAACTAACAAAAGAAGAAGAAGGAAATAAATAAAAAAACATAGGAAGCAACAATATTTCTCACTACTGTTCGGACAATCTCCAGCAAGATATACAAATGTTTTAGTACGAACAAGAACTTAATACACTAAAACTAGGCGATTTCAAAATCCTAAATAGTAGGAAAATATTAAAATGGCTATTCCTATATATAATAGAAAGGTAATGTAATTACTCTTTTATCTAATGTTAATTTTATTTTTAAAGGGTGAAAAAAACGAACAAAATTTTGCTAAACGCCTTTGTGCTATATATATATACATATATATATATATACGTGCGCGTGTGTGTTTACCCTTAAAATTGGATAACAATTAAACTTATATGTGGTTTTAAAGACACGTGATTTTACCTAATATCAATTGATAAAAGCGATGATTAATAATAGAAATTAACAATAAAGTAAGACAAACCAGTATTGAGATGCAATTCAGCCCTCACCCTCAAACTGACTGAGAAATAAGTTATGAAATATGAAATAAGCTGATGAACAAGAGAGTTTCAAAGAGAAAGAGTATTGTATTGCTTTGATATGCGAGAATAAGATGGATTACAAATGATTAGAATCCCTCTTTATATAGTAGAGGAATTCTACTTATGGTATAATTCTAATTAGAGAAGGGAATCTCATAATTAGCTAAATAATTGTTCTTGATTCGATCCGTTCCGAGATTTTCGCCATAATCCTCGGCCAGTCACAAATATCTTTGCTACCTTCGGTCTTGCTTGATGTATATCCCGTTTGGTCTCGATCACTACTGTTCTCGATTTCGACAGGTACCTCAAATCTCGAACTCGATATCTTATCCTCATGCCTCGGTCTGATCTATTATGGGGCCGATCTTCGATCCACCCCCGGTCTTAGTTAATCAGTAAAATTGGGTGGGCCCAATTTTAACCATATACAGATAGTCCCCTCATTTTTGGAGTGTAATGACAAAAAAACAAATTGAGCTTTCGCTTTTTACCTCGACCTGTCATGACGTCATCTCCGTGACGTAAGCGACAGAGGTGACCAAAACGTCCCGTCGATACAATTCTCCAGGTTATTAATGTGTGTCAGTTGACGGTCGGTCATTAGCAACTTTGAACCGTCGCCGTGAAATCCATAAATAGGCCTCTTTTCCACTCTTTCAAACTTTACTTTCAACCTCTTCTGCTCTAACCTTCAAAGCTCTTTGCATTTTTCAAGTTCTTCATCTGCAAATCTTCAGGTTTCACCGTTAACATCTTCTTAAAACACCAAATCTCATCATCTTCATCTTTCTTTAACCTCAAAACCAAATGGCGAAAACGTCAAAGACTGTTCCACAAAAGGAAATCGCTTCATCCTCTCAGCTGGCCGGCAAGAAAGCACCGGTGGAACCACGCCTTGAGGAATGTATTCCTGGGGGATGCATTATCAGTTCCGATTTCAAGATCGAGAAAACCTCATCGGTCCCCGATCGTTGCGAGCCCAGATCGAGATACATATGCTCGATACCTGAGAATTTCCTCGAAAAAGTGAAGAAAAATTGTAACTGACAGAAAAAAGAGGTCGCGATACCGGACCCTAAGGAAGATATTACCACCTAAGTGGAAGACTTCTTGAGTGTTTACACTTACCCTTTCAATCATCGTGGACTTCTGCAGAAACTACCAGATGACCCTCGGTCAAATCCATCCCTCCTTCTGGAAGATCGTAATATTGCTCTGGTTCTTCATGAGCAAAGCGAAGGGCTCCCCTTCACACTCGACCACCTCATCAGGTTATACAGCCCCCGACTTTATCAAAGTGGGCTAAAAAAGCTCCAGCATCGACAAGGTTTTTATCTCCAGCATAGACGGGGACAAAGATCGAGGCTGGATGGGTCGATTCATCCGAGTGAAGACTTTGGACTTGATTCTGGATGAGAAGATTCCGTTTCCCAGAAAGTGAAATATGAAACGTAAGTACGATCCCACTATTAGTTTCTATTTGTTATTTTGTCTCTTCAATTTTTCTCATAGACATTCTTTTTCATGGTGTAGTGGCTGCCTGGATGCCTGGTGCAAATCCTAACCTCGAGAGTTGGGTTAGGGACCTGGTCTCGACCTCAACATATGTTGAGCGCACATGCACGATTTATCGAAAGGCTGGTGGGAAGACAAAAATCATGGTAAGCTCTTTTCATGTATTCGATGATTTGGTTAAAACATTCCTCCAGACTTACTCAATTTTTTCTCCTGCAGGTCTCAGCAAAGATGCAGTCATGAGGCCCCCATCTGGTGAAGAAGAGACTTCAATTTTGGTCCCGAATCCGGTAAAGTAGAAAAAGAGAAAAAGGACCTCGACCTCTGAGGATCCAGAGCCTAAGAAGAGAGTGGATCATAAACCCAAAAAGAATACCATCCCTCTGACCGCGGAGTCAGTTTGACTCCTAAGGGAGGAAGAGGAAGAAGAAGAAGAGAAAGAAGACGATTCCGAGCTAGTGGCCCGAGTGAAGATGAACACCGAGGCTCAAAAGGCCACTGAGTCGGTGAGGGTCGAAGAGAATCCGCCTCGAGTTGAGGGGGTCTCGAAAAGAGACTTGGGCGAAGTCCCCGAGTCGTCAAATGCTGAAGATGCCTCCCACCTAAGAGAGCAAACAGTGGATATTGTTGTAGAGGCCGGTCTCAAGGCTCCTCGAAATGAAGAGAACGCCCCAAGTGACCCACTTGGGGAAATATTAATTGGAGACTCCCCGTCGCTTCCTTCATTTTCTGAGGGGATGATTCTGGAGGCTCGGGCCTTGAAGACCCCTTCCATAGAAAGAGCCCACGGAGGGGAGGACCCTTTCTGTGGTTACTTTACTAGGGTCGAAGACGTTGTTGGCCTGAGTGACTTGGAGATATTGAGGAAGGATTCGGGCGGATCATCGAGTCTCATCAATGAGGCACAACAAGATTTGAATCGGATAAGCCTTAACTCCCCTCGTCGATATCATGCTTGTATTTTTTATCTTCTTGTCTAATTTCTTTTCTTCTATCTGTGTAGGCCTCGGTGCTTCATCAGGAGGCATTTTCCAGATCCTGAGCAGAACTGAGCTGGTACGAGGCCAATATTCAAGGGCTTACCGAGGAGAAGAATGCCCTTAAAGGCTTAAACTTCTCAGTGGGCAGAAATAGGAAGAAATCAAGGACATCTGAGCTGATCTAGCTACGGCTCGGAAAGAACAAAGCGACCTGAAGAAGTAGGTAATAAAAATCTTAGAAGCTCATGGCATCGGTTCGGGGGTGATGGCTAATAATTCAATCTCACGGGGTCCAACAAAAGCTCGATATAATCGAGCATCTTCATGGAGAGATTGAATTGGTGAAGGCAGAGACCTTGGAATGGAAGTTAAACATGGAACGCCTTTCCTCAGAGAAGGAGGCTGCTCGAGCTCAGTTGTCATCGGTTGAAAATCATCTCTAGGGCATGAAAGAGAAGATCTTGGCACAAGCTAAGAAAATTGAGGAACTCGAGGCTCGTTTTGTCACCGAACTTGCATCGGCTAAATCTGAAGCTGAGAAGGACAAGACTGATGCTGAGGCAATTATGGCCGTCTACCGGTCTAATGCTGAAGCCGCTAAATCTCAAGCAAAGGAAATTGTCGACGCTTCCAAAACTCGAGCATATTGGGTGGTCGAGCTTTCCAAATGCTAGTCTCGAAGGAAAACCCTCGAGGAGATCCATGCTTGAGGCTTCGATCTCACTGATGAGATCAAAAATGCTAAAGATCTCGAAGCGGATGCTAAGGCATTGGCCTCTTTCGATGATGATGACGCCGGGAGCGTGAGCGGGTCCAAGAGCGGAGGGGATCCTGATGGTGAATATGCAGCTCCTGGGGAAGATTAGGCACTTAGGATTTTCCCTTTAAATTTTTGTATAAAACCTTGATCGGGCCATGTTGCCCTTGTAAATACATTTTGACATATATACAAAGACACTTTCCTTTTTATTTTCGTCTTATCTTTATTTCATTTTGTTTCATTCAATGACTTATGAAATTGTATCATTAGGTTCGAGACTCAAGCAAGTTTGGCTGAAATCGAACTAGTGTCTAGTGAGTGCTTGCTCGAACTCGAAGTAGGATAACCCTTAGGTTTTAGTTAAGTGAGGATGATTTCTTGAACTCAAAAATAAAAATGACCCTTAGGTTTTTGTATTAGGCCGATGTGACCTTTGTAAAAAAGAATGGCTTTCCCCCTTTCGGCTTGAAAAGTTTATTGTTTAATCATATTTGTTATGCCTTAGCACGAGATATTTGTCCGATAGTTCGAACAAATTTGTACCCATTAGGGTTTTCGAGGGTCATTATCATCGAAACCTTTGTTTCGTAATGCCTTAGCATGAAATAAAGAATTTGTTCGAGCCGAGGGTAGCCTTTTTAACCGGTTTATGAAAATATTCAAAGGCCTGTTTTATTACAAAATTCGGACGTCTCCGAACCGTGTTAATTTAGCCATAGCCTCTTTAGTTTGGAACTTGCCTCATGGGCTTGTTTTCCCGTTACACTTCGAATTCGAAGTGTCAGTCCCCGAGAGGGGTGGCCGTGGCCTATAAAAATTGAAGGTTTCCTTTTTAATGCCTTACGATCTCGAGGTTTTAATAATTCGATCACATTTATTTTTCGGATGGAAATCCCCGAGTGTAGGGTTAGTTGTTCGAACTTCAGTTGTGATCGGCCCTTAAGTCTGTTTACACAATAGGTCAAGCGTATGAAATTGTAAAGTAAAATTTTTCTAAGGCATGAAATATTTGGCAAGGAAAAATTCTTCTCTCAATAGATGATTATACATGCGTACATGTTTAATGTTAGGGATCGAGTAACCTACATAGGCATGGCTCATTCGAACGTTTGGCCCTTACAAAATTTACCTATCAAGACCTTTTTGACACAAAGTACTTTCCTTGCAGAAAAATTGACATTCGAGGGTGATGCTCCCCAGTATTCGAGGTTGATTGTAAAGAAGCCTCAGATAGTGTTGAATTGCTCTAAGTTATCACAAACAATGGTTGTCTCATTAAAAACCTCGCCGGAAAAATCCATTTGGGACAAAAACCGATCTAAGGGAAAAAGAGTGCAACGCGTGCTTTCAGACCTAAGGATTTTGTTTGAATAATCCATTGATGTCTTTGATCAAACACCTGCAATCGGTTAATATAAAATATAAATGAAAATAGAGAAGGTCGTACCTCAGTAGTAGTATCGTTTGAGTAGTGAAACGTTCCAGTTGTTTGTTAATTGCTCGTCGTTCACCGTGCCGAGCTTGTAGGATCCTTTTCTGATGATGTCGAGGACCTGATATGGTCCTTCCCAGTTTGGGACAAGTTTTCCGTCATTCGGGATTTAAGTGTTGAGGGTGACTTTTCTTAGTTCTAAGTCCCCGATTTTAAAGTGTCGAATATTGGCTCTTCGATTGTAATACCTTTCGATTTGCTTTTTCTGTGTGTCCGTTCGAACGAGGGAGTCTTCCCGTCTTTCATCCAGCAATTTGAGGCTTGTACTCATAGCCTCGTGATTTGATTCTTCTATTGCATATCGAAACCTGAGGTTAGGTTCTTCGACTTCGACCAGGATAAGAGCTTCGACACCATAGACTAAAGAGAACGACATTCCCCGTATTGGATTTTGATGTTGTGCGGTATGACCAAAGAACCTCGGGCAGTATCTCTCTCCATTTACCCTTACTGTCGGTCAATCTTTTCTTTAGGTTCTAAATGATGGTCTTGTTTGTTGATTCAACTTGTTCGTTTCCACTGGGATGATATGGTGTCGGTATAACCCTTTTAATATTGTGATCCTCGATAAATTTTGTCACTTTGCCGCCGATGAACTGCTTTCCATTATCGCACACAATCTCGACAGGCATCCCGGATCGACATATAATGTGGTCCCAAATGAAGTCTATGACTTCTTTTTCTCTGACTTTCTTGAAAGCCTGTGCTTCAACCTATTTAGAAAAATAATCAGTCATAAACAAAATAAATTGGGCTTTACCTGGGGCCGATGGGAGAGGGCCGATGATGTCCATTACCCATTTCATGAACGACCATGGGGATAAGAATAAGTGGAGTTGCTCCCCGGGCTGGTGAATCATCGGCGCATACCTTTGACATTTGTCGCACTTCCGAACGAACTCTTTTGTATCCTTTTCCATATCAACCACACCCTGCTCTGATAACTTTGTGAACCAATGACTCGACATTAGAATCATTTCCACAAGTGCCTTTGTGAATCTCCCGTAGGATGTAGTCAGTGTCTCCTGGTCCCAAACATATTGTCAATGGTCCATCGAACATTCTCCTAAACAGTGTTCCATCCTTGGCCAATGTGAACCGTGTTGCCTTTGTGTGTAGAGTCCTTGATTCCTAAGGATCCGATGGAAGC
Source organism: Nicotiana paniculata (assembly GCA_005239505.1). Classification (NCBI taxonomy): domain Eukaryota; kingdom Viridiplantae; phylum Streptophyta; class Magnoliopsida; order Solanales; family Solanaceae; genus Nicotiana; species Nicotiana paniculata. The sequence goes on along the minus strand of ML338088.1, from coordinate 77,437 downwards.
TTCCTGTTCTTTAGGTATTCAATATACTTATTCCTCCAATCCCAAGTCAGACTTGTAAAGTTTATTTCGGCGTGGCCTTCTTCGATCACTTACCTCGAAAGTTGTACGACAGTCCCCGAGCGAAGTTCTTCATCCTCGACCGATGACCCCAAGTTTGCAAGGCATCGGCCTCGCTGTTCTGTTACCAAGGTACGTGCTGCAAGGTTCATTCTTTAAATCGATGTAGAGCCACCTCTAGTTTATCCAAGTACCTCTGCATTCGGTCTTCTCGGACCTCGAAAGTTCTGTTGACTTGGTTTACCACAAGTAGAGAATCACATTTGGCCTTGATGACCTCTGCTCTCAATCTTTTACCAGCTCGAGACATGCAATCATGGACTCATACTCGGCCTCATTGTTAGTTAATTTCGAAGTTCTGATAGATTGTCTAATTGTATTACCTGTGGGCGGCTTCAAAATGATGCCTAGACCGGACCCCTACGTTTGAAGCACCGTCTGTAAAGAGGGTCCAGACCCCCGATGATGTACCCGATTTTAATAATATTTCCTTTTCGACCTCGGGTACGAGGGCTGGCGTGAAGTCGGCCATGAAGTTTACCAAGATTTGAGACTTGATGGTCATTCGGGGTTGATACTCGATATCGTACCCGTTGATCTCGACGATCCATTTGGCCAATCAACCCGAGAGTTCGGGTTTATGCAAAATATTGCAAAGGGGATATGTAGTCACAACACAAATTGGGTGACATTGAAAATATGATTTTAATTTCCTAGAGGCACTTATTAAAGAAACACCTAATTTTTCTAAGTGTGGGTATTGGGTATCGGCCTCACCTAAGGTTCGACTAATATAATAAACAGGGAATTGCATAGCTTGCTCATCTCAAACTTGGACCTCACTTACCGCTATTTATGAGACCGCTAAATATAAGTAGATTTGCTTGTCCGCTTTTCGAATGTGAAGTAGTAGCGGGCTCGACAGGTACCGCTTTAGTTCTTCTAAGACTTGCTGGAATTTCGGGGTCCATGCAAAATTGCTCTTCTTCTTAAGCAGTGAGAGGAACCGGTGACTCCTATCTAAGGACCTAGAAAGGAATCGACCTAGGGCGGCTATGCGCTCTATTAATGTTTGTACGACCTTAACATTATCCACGACCGTGATATCTTTTATGGCCTTGATTTTATCGGGGTTGATCTCGATCCCCCAATTTTATATCATGAAGCCGAGGAACTTGCCCGAGCTTACCCCAAACGCGCACTTCTCCGGGTTGAGCTTCATGTTGTATTTTATTAGTATGTTGAAGTTCTCCTGCAAATGTTTCAAATGGTCCTCTGCTCGCAGCAAATTAAAAACTAGCATGTAATCAATATATAATTCTATTGATTTACCTATTTTTTCTTCGAACATTCGGTTTACTAGGCGTTGATGCACCAGTATTTTTTAGTCCGAACGGCATTACGTCATAACAATAGGTGCCGTATTTAGTGATAAATGAAGTCTTTTCCTAATCCTCCGAGTTCATCTGTATTTGATTGTACCTAGAGTATTGATCTAAGCCCACCTATACCACTATTTAAGTAGCAAGGCAAGGTCGAAGCAGCTTTTACCCGACAAGGTCGAGATCGATATCCACAGGAGTTATGCAATGAGAGTCGAGTTTCTTCTTGATTTAGTGGTGTTTCATGTTCTTAATTACTCTTCTCAACATAATTTGGTTTTGTATCTATTCTAAGGTTGATTCTAAAAAGTAATATTATCTAACTAACTACAATATTTTTGTGAATTTTTATTAAATGATTGAAGGCACTAGGGTTGAAACTTACTCCTTGGAAAGTGACTAATGAGATCTAAAATCTAGGATAATCTTGTGAATTATGGGCAATTGACATAACCTCATACTAAATTACTCACCCAATACCTCTCGATAATTTGGGTGACTTTGCCGAATTTGCCTTTCTCAAGCTCAAATAGGTGTTTCAACAAATCAAATGAAATGGCTCAAGTCGGGTATCATTATCTCTAGCTTCTACCCTTTTATTGGGGCTATCAATCTCGTGAGTGTAACCCAATACCTTGTTAGCCTATTTACCTAGACTTGGGTCATCTCTCTCAAGAATAACCCTAGTCAACAAGGCATAAATTAGTGTTTGCAACTATTAATGCAGTCAATGAAGCATGAAATAGACTAAAAGTAATACACCCAATCACAAACTCAACCTAAAATAGAAAATCCATTAGTTACCCACACTAGGGTTGGGTTACAACCCTATCTTGAGGGTCTAGCTACTCATTTTCATGCAAGAAATTAAGATAGATAATGAAATTAAACCCACAAATGTTGATTACAAGAAGAAAATCTAAGAAGTATGGTAGAATATAAGCTAAATTTACTCAAAACGGAATAAAAGCACCATTCACGAGCTCACTCTCTTGTCGGATACCCTAAAAATGAGAAAAAGTTGTATTTATAACTAGGTTGAAAATACTGGACAAAATTGCCCCTACGGAGATTTTGCTCCCAGCGGAATTCTAAGCGCTCCAGCGGATTGGCTCCCGCTGCAGTGGAATAATAACCGCTGTAGCGTTTCTGGACCTAGGTACTTTCTGATTCTCTATTCCACCTCCAGCGGAATTCTTCAGTGTCGCAATGGTTCCTGAAAGCGCGGCAGCGTAATAATACCGCTGACCGCGCTATTATGAATAACCCAGGTTGGCAAGTCTGTGATCTTAGGAATCCGCTCCCAGTGGATATTTGAACACTGCAACGGCTCAGCTGGGTCTCAGAAACAGAATCTTTAGAATTTTAACCGGGGCAGCGGATGGAATTCTGCTACAGCGAAGTGACAACAGTTGCAGCTGATTATTGGCGTGGACAGCGGCTCAGCTGGGTCTCAAAAACAGACTCTCTGGAATTTGAGCCGGGGCAGCGGATGGAATTTCGCTGCAGCGAAGTGACAACCGCTGCAACGGAATATTGGCGCTCTCAGTGCTTCTACTCGGTTCTGGGCCAGTGCAATATCTGCTCCTTTTTGAGTTATTTTTAGTCAATATCTTCAATTCAACTCAAATCCTGCAATTTAAACAACTTGCATCAAATTTTGGGAGTATCTTAATGCAATTTTGCCTAAAAAGCTAAGAAAACGAGAGTAAATAATAGGTACAAATCCCTAGTTATCAACTTCCCCAAACTTAAGTCTTTGCTTGTCCTCAAGCAAACAAGATAACTCTCACCTTCGTAAACAAAAGATAAAGTATTTCAACTGTTCTAATGTGACTTCATCAAGCTTCAATTGGGACTAACAATTACCCTCAACACAAATGCATTATTGACAAGATTATGCAATAACTTTCTTAGTTCACTAGATCTAATGTGGCACCAAAGCTTCAAGAGTTGACTCAATTCGTCAAAGAGCTTCTCTCTTTCACCTAAATAGCTGTGGATCCTAGACTCTTTATCCTCTACTCTCCATGGGCTCATCTCAATGAATAGAATGCACTCTCAGAACTGGGATTATCAAGGGTGCTCTCTTCACTCTCAAAAGAATGTCACAAGTCCGGCTTTAAGTACCATAATCTTGCCCCTTGTGTAAATAACCACTAATGAAAGCTCACTCAACTTGAGATCCTATAGGGATTTAATGGGATGTAATGAAGGCTTTTTGGAACAAATTTGGACAGGATGAACTACTATAGAACATCTCTCCTTAAGCACTCTATTTTTCACATTTTGGCTAATGTTTTTCTTTGACTCTTTGAGTCTTAATCTCTTCCTTGGGGGACTTAGAGAGACTCATTGTCACTCTTCCTTTTACTTGAAGCTCACTTTTCTCCCTTTTTCTTTATTTTTCATCATTCCAAGCCTTTTTAACTTTGCTTTATTGAATCCTTTCAACTCTTTGCTTTTCTTTTTGCCTTGTTTTGCATTTCAAACTTTTCATTGGCCTTTCCTTTTATGAATATTCCTTTCATCATTATGAATTTTCTCGTCTCTCCCCCAAATTTATGATTTTGTCTATTATTCATCATGAGTGCTCATGGAAAGAATGGGTGCCAAGAGAGGGGCATTAGAGAACAGATGGAGGTTTGTAATGTGGTTTTTGAACAAATAGGCTCAAGCTCAAAAGGATTTGACTAAGGATATTGTCTTGGTAGGCTATAAAATTCTTTTAATATCAACAGGGAATCAATGAGGGCCTATGATCATTTCACAAGTCGAGCTAACTTAAGATTTCGCCTAGAAAAATACTTGGGGCAAGTTCTAGACTTTCATGCACGACACTCGAGGTATGCAATTCAAACCTCACCTCTCAAACCTCAGGATCATTAAAGAGTATAAAGTCAAGGGCCCACAACAACCTCGGTTTAGATTTAACACTCACATATGTCTATAAACACCACCCGATGATAGTTTTAGTCAACTCAAGACTCTAAGGGTCACAATTAGAACTAGACTCATTTGTAACTTGTTTCTAACCATGAGGTCAAAGGTAAGTATGCTGGTTCCAAGTGGAAATTATTCGAGTCACATTTGTTTGCTACTTACCAAAACAAAGGAAAACAAAAATGAAAATGAAAAACGGACTCAATCCCTTAAGAAGGTCGTCACACCGTCCATCGTGGGGAAGAGACACCCGGTTCGCACAATTTCCACCCCTGGAAAGAACCGTGGCCTTAAGAAAACCAGGGGCTTATTGATAACACAAAAAGTAAATAAGAAGCTATAAATGCAAAAAGAAGCTACTAAATCAAATAAGAAGCTAAACTATAAATGGAAAAGCTAAATAAGTTATAAAGTAACAATACGAAAAGTATAAATGAATATGTACAATAGGGGATTAAGACGAATATACATTAAGAGGGGAATGAATATATACATAAGAAGGGTAACCAAATATATACATACCAAAAGTAAAACAAACTAAAGGTACAAAAGTGCAAATAAGGAAAAGAAAAATAGTATGAAAGGTTATTACAGCCCACAAAATGTCAAAGTATCTGAAACAACAAATAGAGGCCACCCCCTCCAATAAGAACTAGCATTGTCCTTAATGCTAAATTCCCAAAAAAAATATAGAACAGGTAAAAAGGGTGAGAGAGAGTAAAAGAAAAATCCCTAAGGTGCCTTTGTCTGCATGGGGTCAGGATCAGCTGTAGAAGAAGGTATAGTGACAATGGCTGGAGCAGGGTCCTGTGGAAGTGAGGAGGTCTGTCCCTATGGATCCTCAAGCTGGATCTCTATCAGTCCTCGGGATGACTCCTCTACGAACTGGGGCAGAGGTAAACTCCGGCTCCTGAATCTGTGAAGCCTGATCAGCGGGTGCGGACTCTCCTATCAAAAAATCAAGGGGGATGTCCCCTGCCGTGTGAGCTTTGCGACCTCCTTCTTTAAAGCAGCTTGGGTTGTCTGCATATCCACCTGAACCTTCTTTATATCATCCCGAGACTTCTTCATTTTCTTCACAGTTTTGCCCAAATAGTGAATCTCCTTCCCATGCTTGTCCAAGGTCTCCATGATCTTCTTCTGGTTATCAACCAGGCTCCTCAATGTCTCCTCCAGTAATGGAGTCAGTGTAAGCTGTGCTGGAGCTGACTGAGCTGCAACAGTAGTGGAAAGATCAATGAGCTTAGAAGAAGCTACCTGCAGCCAGTTAGTGATACCAACTAGAGTCTGAGACACCCTCAGGGCAGTCTGAGGATAAGTGGAAGATGTAGGTACAGGGACTAGAATGGACATGGAAGGAACCGAGGAAGACTCTGGGTTGGCAGCAATAGTGGGCCCCTCAACAACAGTGGAACCCTCGACATCAGTGGAAGGATCAACAGCAGTAAAAGTATCAGTGGTAGTAGATGCGGTGGCTTTCCCTTTTTCCTTGGGGTTGTCCGGACCTTTCAGACTATACCATGAAAAGGCTGATTTTGGCCTCACTGTAACATCAAAGTCCCTTCCCTCAACTTCCATGTCCCTGAAGTACATAGTGAGGAAGTTGGTAAATGGATAAGAGGCTTCATTCTCTGTACAATCCGGTCAATCACCTTGGCCATGATATTCCCGAGATTGATCGGGATGCCATTTATAATTACTCCAACAATCAGGGCTCGAGAGAGGGGCATGTCACTGTCATGAAGGATGGGATCTATCCAGATCCAAAAAAAGGTCGCCTAACCCTTGGCCTCGAAGATGAGTTTGTTCCTATAGATGACGGAACCTGCAATCAACCAAGATGGAGTAGTCCCCGGGATAGCAATAACAGAAGCCAACCACGGACGAGCCAAATCTTTCAAGGCCACTTTCTCCTGGTAGTGAGTCTCATCTTCATTCACAAAGCCAACATAGTCGTTGAATGCACTACCACTGTACAAGATCTTCCTGTTTCAGACCTGAGTAAGATATCTGCCCCTTTTTGTGTGTTCCACATTATCATAAAACTCTTTCACAACGTACTATTGGCATCCTCAACTTTGCTAGTGAAGAAACCCCACCCCGCTCTTTCCTCAAATTTCTTCTTGACATTTGGGTTATGAGGTAGTAGATCCTTAACAATGAAATGCCTCTCAGGAATCAGGGACCTCTGAGGCCACCAATCTCTGAATTGGTGATAGGCCATTTCATAAATCAAATGATCCTGCCACACTGATGGGTTTCTTGTCCGGAGAAGCCCCGCTATCTGTACTTGGGTGTCACCACCCCTGCCATCATCTGGTGTCTCATCGGAACTGTCAAGGTTGATAGAAGCATGGGCGGTGGGCTGAGCTGCTACACCAGTATCGGGGGGGGGGGGTGTGGAGTCACTGGAAAGACCCAAACTGTCCGAAGAGTCTAAAATGGTAGGCTCATTGACAAGCCTCCTGGGTTGGGACAATGCCTCTGCTAAGGCTGCACCATTTTTCCCTCCGAAGCTTCCCGGGAGGGGACATATTCACTTGATTCAGATTGGTCGGGAGCTGGCCTTTTTTTCTGTTTGTTTCTTCCTAATGGTCTTTGTCGGGCCTAAGAGGGCTGCCTGTTGTTTTCCCTTGCTCCGACCTCTAGAAGAGCCACCCCTCCCGGGTTTCCTATCTTCTCCACCTCGTGATCTAACCATTCTCTTCAAACATGTCAACGAAAATTGTTAAAACATGCTACACAAGTACCCAATGAAAGCATATACATCAGTAATGCAGAGAATAAAACAGTGTAGGATGCAGACTTCCGCTGTTAGTGGAAAAATAAATGCTGCAGCGGAAGGGTCACCGCTGTTTGCAAAATACTGACCGCTGCAGCGGAAGTTAGGGGATCAGACTACCCCATTCTTTGATAATTCAAACCGAGCCCAGCGAAAAAATGACCGCTGCAGCGAAAGTCCACCGCTGTCAGCGGATTTTTGGCCGCTCCAGCGGTTTTCATCAGTCAAAAAATAACAGCAAATGGTTCCAACGTTAGTGGATTTTTGGTCCGCTGCAACAGAATTCAACACTAACGTGCACTACCAATGGTGTTCAAACTAGGGTTTTACCAATTTTTGAATACTTTGACATGAAACACATGTAATAAGAACCCTATATCCCCTTAGGCAACAAGAAATCACTACCCCATAGATTTTAACACATTGGTGAATCATGTTCAAGCATTAGGGCTTCAATGACTACCTTTCTAGAAAAAAAAACTAATAAGAACATGCAAAAAGTTAAAATCTACAATTAAAATCAAATAATATTAACATATCACTGCTAGATGATGATGATGTTAAGATGTGAGAATGTTTGAAGCTCAGATGTACAGTGCTGTATATTTATAGGTGAGAACTGGGGCCCCATTGACTTACCTAGCGCGGTAGCAGAAATTTATCACTGACCGCACTTTTAAGCATTGCATAGAACTGGTCATCAAAGATCACCGCTGTCAGCGGAATTTTGCCGCTACAGCGGAATCCCACCGCTGTCAGCGAATTTCCAATCGCTGTAGTGGAATGGAGATCTAGAGAGCTTGTGACCTCTACGAAATTTTTATCAACCTCGACGCGACAACGGAATATTTTACGCTGCAGCATTTTTGTGACCGTTGACCGCATAAATATGATCGCTTCAGCGGTTTTGAACTGTTAGCCCAATTTTCCCCAAATTTTGTTCCTGCACTGCATCCACCAAATCCTACACCAACTTCAAAAACAAGTTAGTTCAAGAAAAATCTACTCTAACAAGAAGAAACAAAAAGAAAGAAAAGAAAATACTTGGGTTGCCTCCCAAGAAGTGCCTGATTTAACGTCGCGGCACGACGCATGTTGCCAAGATCAAGTGAATTTCAACAAAGCCACCACGTGTCTATCTTCAAATTTTCCCAAGTAGTGTTTGACCCGATGCCCATTCACACGAAAAATTTCACCATTCTTGTTTTTAGATCAAGGGCACCAAAGGGTGTAACCAATACCACCTCAAACAGACCACTCCACTTTGATTTGAGTTTGCCCGGAAAGAGACGAAGCCTTGAATTGAAGAGCAATACCAAGTCTCCCACTTTGAATTTCCAGTGCTTAGTATACTTGTCATGCAAATACTTCATTTTCTCCTTGTACAAAGAAGATCTTGCATAGGCATGGAATCTAAACTCATGAAGCTCATTAAGGTGATCAACACGAAGATTTGCAGCAGAGTCCCAATCCAAGTTCAACTTCTTCAAAGCCCAAAGTGCCTTGTGCTCCACTCAACCGGGAGGTGACATGACTTACCATACACCAACCGGTACAGTTACATACCAATCGGGGTCTTGAAGGCAGTCCTATATGCCCAAAGTGCATTATCAAGATTTTTTAACCAATCAGTCCTATTTGCATTCACAGTCTTGGACAAAATGTTCTTGATTTCCCGATTTGAGACTTCAACTTGACATTGGCTTGAGGATGATAAGGAGTGGACACTTTGTGATTTACCCCATACTTGGCAGGCAATGAATCAAAAGCCCGATTGCAAAAACGAGATCCCCCGTCACTTATGATAGCTCGAGGAGTCCCAAATCGTGTGAAAATATTTTTCTTGAGAAAACCAACCACACTCCGGGCTTCATTATTGGGCAAAGCCACGGCCTCAACTCATTTTGAAATATAATCCACAACCACGAGAATGTAGGTATTACCACACGAGCTGACAAAAGGACCCATGAAGTCAATGCCCCACACATCAAATATATCAACCTCAAGGATCGTTGTGAGGGGTATTTCATCCTTCTTTGATGTACCACCTGCTCTTTGACATTTGTTATACCTCTTTACCAAGTCACTTGCATCTTTGTACAAATTAGAACTTTTGAAACTGTCTTTCCCCACCCGTGATGACCACCGTAGGGCGAAGAGCGGAAAGAATCAAGAATGGACATTTGTTCCTCTTCGGGGACACAACACCGTATGACTCCATCATTGCATATTTTGAACAAATACGGATCATCCCAATAATAATCCAAGCTGTCCCGTCTAAGCTTCTTCCTTTGGTTAGAAGAGACCTCAAACGAGACAACACTGGTAACAAGAAAGTTGGCAATGTCCGCAAACCATGGCAAGTCTTACATAGAGACTGAGAGAAGCTACTCATCCGGGAAGGTATCATTGATCTCAAGGCCATCATTTGGCCTTCCTTGCTATTTCAACCGGGATAGATGATCGGCAACTTGATTTTCGCTCCCCTTTCTATCAACAATTTCTAGATCAAACTCTTTGAGCAATAAGACCCACCTCATAAGCCTAGATTTTGAATCCTTTTTCATCATTAAGTACCGGAGCGCCACATGATCGGTGTGCACTATCACCTTGGCGCCCATAAGGTAAGGCCTAAATCTCTCCATTGCAAAGACAATAGCTAACAATTCCTTTTCGGTGACGGTGTATTTAACTTGGGCGGAGTTCATAGTTTTGCTTGCATAATAAACAGGGTGAAAGATTTTGTTCACCCGTTGGCCCAAGACCGCACCCACCTCCACGTCACTTGAATCACACATGATCTCGAAATGAGAGCTCCAATTTGGTGCGGTGATTATTGGTGTGGTAGTCAACTTATGCTTCAACAACTAAAAAGCTTGCATACGTTCCTCATTGAACTCGAACTTGGAATCTTTATCCAATAGCTTTCATAGGGGATTTACCACTTTTGAAAAATCTTTAATGAATCTCCGGTAAAATCCTGCATGCCCAAGGAAACTATGGACCCCCTTCATCGAAGTTGGAGGAGGCAACATGGAAATAACTTCAATCTTGGATTTATCCATTTAAATTCCATCTCTTAAGATTTTGTGGCCGAGGACTATGCCCTCCTCGACCATGAGATGACATTTTTCCCAATTCAATAAAAGGTTGGTTTCTTCACACCGGGCAAGGACTTTATCAAGATTTTTCAAACACTCCTCAAATGAGTCCCCGACCATGCTGAAATCATCCATGAAAACCTCTAAGAAATCTTCAACCATATTAGTGAAAATTGCCATCATGCACCGCTGGAATGTGGTGGGTGCATTGCACAAACCGAATGGCATCCTTGAAAAAACAAATGTCCCGTAGGGATAGGTGAAAGTTGTCTTTTCCTGATCTTCTGGGGCTATGAGAATCTGATTGTAGCCTGAATACCCATCCAAGAAACAATAGAAATCCCGCTCAGCAAGTCTATCAAACATCTGGTCCAGAAATGGCAATGGAAAGTGATCCTTTCGGGTCAACTTATTCAGCTTCCGGTAATCCATACAAACCCTCCAGCTAGTCACGGTTCGAGTGGAAATCAGGTCATTCTTTTCATTCTTCACCACGGTCATACCACCCTTTTACAGAACACACTATACTGGTGAAGTCCAAGCACTATCAGAGATTGGATAAATAACCCCAGCATCAAGCCATTTTATTATATCATTTTTGACCACCTCTTGCATTTCCTCGTTCAACCTATGTTGATGTTCCACGGACGGTTTTGCATCATCTTCAAGAATAATTTTGTAAATGCAAAAGGCGGGGCTTATTCCCCGAGTATCATCTAGAGTCCAACCTATTGCCTTCTTTCTCCTTTGGAGAACTTTGAGTGTAGAATCTATCTGCAATTGGGTTAGGCAAGAAGAAAGTATAACAGGTAAAGTACGAGAAGGACCCAAAAATTCATACCTGAGGTGTGGTGGAAGGGGCTTCAACTCCAAGGTAGGTGGCTCCTCGATTGAGGGCTTTGTCAGAGGAGTTTTCTAATTTTCCAAATCCAAAGATAGCTTGCGAGGTCCATAAGAACAAGAACCCATACCTTGCAATGCATTGGTACACTCGATCAAGACATCCACCACAACATCATCATTATTCAATCAAACTGCTTCCACGGGATCTTCAACATTCATCATTGAGCTTGTTTCATCAATTATGACCTCGGTGACAAGGTCCACAAAAGAAGACACCTCCGTGCTATTGGGTTACCGCATTGATTTGCACACGTGGAAAACGACCTTTTCATCACCCACCCGAAAGGTGAGCTAACCGGCCTCCACATCAACCAAGTCCTTCCCCGTTGCAAGGAAATGTCTTCCCAAAATAATAGGTACTTCATAATTGACCTCACAATCCAATATCCCAAAATCCGCATGCAAGATAAATTTGTCGACCCACACCAAAACATCATCAATGATTCCCAAGGGTCGCTTCATAGTTCGATCCGCCATTTGAAGTCGCATGGAAGTTGCTCTAGGTTGGCCAATTCCCAAGGTTTTAAAGACAGAATAAGGCATTAAATTGATACTAGCACCCGAGTCACACAATGCCTTGGCAAAATTCGCACTACCAATAGTGCAAGGAATAGTGAAAGCTTCGGGATCCTCTAGTTTGGGTGCCATTGAGTGCACAATTTCACTCACTTGGTGGGTCATCTTGATTGTCTCGCACTCCATGGATATCTTCTGTGTGACCAAGTCTTTCATAAACTTGTCATACTCGGGCATCTGTTCAAGTGCCTCAACTAATGGTACGTTGATGGACAAACTCTTCATCATATCTATGAACTTCTTGAATTGATTATCCGCCTTTTGCTTAGCCAATATAGGGATGAGGAGGTCTAGGCAATGGGGTCTTGACTTTTGGCACAACCGACTCGAGTATGTCAATTATGTGTTCCCTAGACCGGGTCCCATCATTTTGTGTTTCCTCCTCATTATAATTTATGTCAATCCTCACTTAATTATTCATCGGCTCTTCAACCACATCTTCAACCTCAATAGGACCCTCAACATGTTTCAAGTCATCATCATCATCACCAACAACCCTCTTTTGCTTTGAAGGACTAGCCTCACCACCCCGACCACTCCTTGTGGCACCGCCATCGCATGTCCGGTATTGTTGTTGTTGTTTCCACCCTTAGGGTTCAGCATCGTGTCACTAGGTAGTGCCCCCTTCGGGCGAGTGTTCAAAGCTTGTGAGATTTGTCCCATTTGGACCTCAAGATTGCAGATTGAGGTAGTGTGGGTGACAATTTGAGCATCCGAATCCGCATTCCATTCCATCATTTGTTTAAACATATGCTCGATCCGGCCCATGTCATTGCTTGAGGAATTTTTACCTTGTGATTGATACGGGGGTGGATTGTTGGGTTGTTGATACATCGGGGGCCTTTGAAATCCCGACCCCCGATTTCCATTCCCACCCCAATTGCTATTGTTGTTCCCATTCTAATAGTTGTTGTTTCCTCCCCATTTTTGATTTTGTTTCCCCAATTGCTAGAGTTGTTATTGTTGCTTCAATTACCTTGCCTTTGATTGTTTCAGTTTTGATTGTTCCTTTTCCCTTGAAAATTGTTGGCGTACATTACATCTTCATTTTTCTCACCAAAGGAATCTTCTTGATTGTATCCACTCACTCCTTGGTCGCATTGGTCATTGTTGTTTTGCATTTGATTTCCACGAGGCCTTCACTTGTTAACCAAAAGATTTACCCCCTCCATAGCATGCACTTGCTTTGGCCCTTGTATTTTTTGAAGTTGCGCCTTAGCAAGTTGATTCATGGTAGTGGTAAGATCGGCAATAGCTTGCCCATGGTCCTATAGCTCTTTGTGGAGATTTATCACACTTGGATCACCGTGGGGAACATTTTCCCGACTCTGCCATGCTGACGAAGTGTCAGCCATTTCATCCAAGATGTCACATGCCTCATTGTAAGATAGCTTCATAAAGTTTCCCCCAGCGAGTTGGTTGACCACACACTGATTTGTAGTATTAGTGCCCCGGTAAAAAGTCTATTGTATCATGGCCTCCGTCATGTCATTGTTCGGGCATTCTTTGACCATAGTTCTGTAGCATTCCCAAATATCGTGAAGGGGCTCATTCGGCTCTTTCTTGAATGCCAATATCTCGTATCTCAAAGCCGCCATGTACCCGGGGAAAAAAAACTTGGCAATTAACTTATCTGCCAATTCATACCATGTAGAGATAGAATGATGAGGAGTCGCTCAAACCAATCCAGTTCCTTCCCTCGTAAAGAGAAAGGAAATAATCTGAGCCTCAAGGCATCCTCCGATACATTGGTTTGCTTGCTCCCCCAACATGTGTCTACAAAGCCTTTTAAGCGCTTGTAGGCATTTTGATGGGGAGCTCCCGTGAAATACCCTCATTGCTCCAGAAGTGTCAACATGACATTAGTGATTTGAAAGTTGCCCGCCCGGATTCTGGATGGGACAATTTCACTGGCATACTCCTCGTTCGGAAGCACCCGAGGAGCAACTCTTGGAGGAGGCGGGGGAGGGTCTGGAATATTATCATTGGGTTTGGCCTATCAGCCCCGTCTTTGAGGTGGAGCAATTTGATGAAACTCTTCTTCCCCGTTATCATCTACCTCCTCCCCTGGTATAATATTTGCCAGAGGATCAGCCATAAGTACTTGTATTGACTGAAACACACAAGTTAACAAAAAGAAGGAAAGAAAAACAATCTACACCACTACTCAAATAGATAGTCAACACCATCTTAACTCCCCGACAACGGTGCTAAAAAGTGATCTAAGCCCACCTATACCACTATTTAAGTAGCAAGGCAAGGTCGAAGCAACTTTTACCTAACATGGCCGGGATCGATATCCACAGGGAGTTATGCAATGGGAGTCGAGTTTCTACTTGATTTAGTGGTGTTTCATGTTCCTAATTTCTCTTCTCAACATAATTTGGTTTTGTATCTATTCTAAGGTTGATTCTAAAAAGTAATATTATCTAACTAACTACAATATTTTTGTGGATTTTTATTAAATGATTAAAGGCACTAGGGTTGCAACTTACTCCTCAGCAAGTGACTAATAAGATCTAAAATATAGGATAAGCTTGTGAATTATGGGCAATTGACATAACCTCATACTAAATTACTTACCCAATACCTCTCGATAATTTGGGTGACTTTGCCCGAATTGGCTTTCTCAAACCCAATTAGGTGTTTCAATAAATCAAATGAAATGGCTCAAGTCGGGTATCATTATCTCTAGATTCAACCCTTTTATTGGGGCTATCAATCTCGTGAGTTCACCCCAATACCTTATTAGCCTATTTACCTAGACTTGGGTCATCTCTCTCAAGAATAACCCTAGTCAACAAGGCATAAATTAGTATTTGCAACCACTAATTCAGTCAATGAAGCATGAATTAGACTAAAAGTCATACACCCAATCACAAACTCAACCTAAAATAAAAGACCCGTTAGCTACCCACACTAGGTTTGGGTTACAACCCTACCTTGAGGGTCTAGCTACTCATTTTCATGCAAGAAATTAAGATAGATGATGAAATTAAACCTATAAATGTTGATTACAAGAAGAAAATCTAAGAAGTATGATAGACACTAAGCTAAAATTACTCAAAACGGAATAAAATCACTATTCACGAGCTCACTCTCTTGTCTGATACCCTAAAAATGAGAAAAAGTTGTATTTACAACTAGGTTGAAAATACTGGACAAACTTGCCCCTACGGAGATTTTGCTCCCAGCAGAATTCTAAGCGCTCCGGCAGATTGGCTTCCGCTGCAGTGGAATAATAACCACTGCAGCGTTTCTGGACCTGGGTACTTTCTGATTCTCTATTCCGCCCCCAGCGAAATTCTTCAGCGCCGCAGTGGTTCCTGAAAGTGCGGAAGCGTAATAATACCGATGACCGTGCTATTATGAATAACCCAGGTTGTCAAGTCTCTGATGTTAGGAATCCGCTCCCAGTGGATATTTGAACGCTACAACGACTCAACTGGGTCTTAGAAACATAATCTCTAGAATTTTAACCGCGGCAGCAGATGGAATTCCGCTGCAGTGAAGTGACAACCGCTGAAACTAAATATTGGCGTGGACAGCGGCTCAGCTGGGTCTTAAAAACAGATTCTCTGGAATTTGAGCTGGGGCAGCGGATGGAATTCTGCTGCAACGAAATATTGGCGCTCTCAGCACTTCTACTGTGTTCTAGGCCAGTGCAAGTTCCGCTCCTTTTTGAGTTATTTTTAGTTAATATCTTCAATTCAACTCAAATCCTGCAATTTAAACAACTTGCATCAAATTTCTGGAGTATCTTAATGCAATTTTGCCTAAAAACCTAAGAAAACGAGAGAAAAATGAGGATCTTGTGGCCAGTCGTGGCATCAATCATGCGATCGATATTCTATAAAGGAAAATAATCTTTGGGGCATGCCTTGTTTAAATCCTTATAGTCTACGCACATTCTAAGTTTATTTCCCTTCTTAGGGACTACCACTACGTTTGCTAACCATACGGGATATTTTACTTCCCGAATGGACTCTCTTTTGAGAAGTTTGGTTACCTCATCCTTGATGAATGCATGCTTAACCTGGACTGAGGTCTTCTCTTTTGCTCTAGTGGACAGAACTTCGGGTCCAAGCTTAGCCGATGCGTAGTGATTTCTGGTGGGATCCATGTCATATCGAGATGGGACCAAGCAAAACAATCCATGTTATATAAAAAGAGTTTAATAAGTTTTTTCGTGAGCTCGGGGGTCAACCCCGTGCCTAGGTATACCTTTCGTTCGGGCAGGTCCTCGATCAGTATGACTTGTTACAGCTCTTCGACTATCGATTTAGTGGTGTCGTAATCATCGGTAATTATAAAGGATCGAGGGATTCAGTAATCATCGTCCTCGTCCGCTCCCTGTTTCTCCGACTGAGTCGAGGCTGGTGCCTGTGGTTTCTATTTGTCCTCATGCTTTCCTTTTCACTCCGATCCCTTTGTTGATGGGGGTGCCGATACCGATTTCACTTCATCAAACTCAAACATCTCTTTGGCAGCATGTTGTTCCCTTTACACCATTTTCATTCCATACTCGTTTCCTGTGGAATGTCGACCCCACTAACGATCATGTGAATCATATGTTGTGGTTCTTCCTGTTCATTCTTCTTGTATGCGTCCCTATATCCGAATTGGTTTTTAGCTCGGTCGCTCAAGAATTCTCGAAGGTAGACAACTGACAGACTACCTCATCCCCTAGTTGTCTGCAGTCCTCGGTTCTATGACCATGAGTACCATGGTATTTGCATATTTGATTAGGGTTCCTTTGTGACGGATCGGTGTGTAAGGGTCTAGTCCATCTAGTGTCCTTGATCCGTCCAATAGCTTATACAATTTCTGATGTATCGGTGATGAAGTTGTATTATGATAGTCGTGGTGCTTCTGTGGGCTCGACATGTTTATCAAAGCCACTTTTACTCCTGAGCCCTCGAGAGCTCTGCCCTCAATCATTCCTTCGATCACTTCGAATGGGGTTACGTCCCGGACCATTGTTTCTACTCTGCGTTGTATGGTTGATACCGATCTCTGTTCGATCGGGGTTCTCTATCGATGTCCCTTTGAATTCTGCCGAAGGGCATGTTTGGATAAATGGAACCGGGAGGGGTCCCCAACTGATCATCCTCGACCTTGATTTTCGACTGGTACCGATTATGCACATCGGCCTAGGTCACGGCTGGATACTCAATTAAATTATGCTTTAGCTGTCGTGATGCTACTGAACTGCATACATTCAAACCTTGAGTAAAGGCTTTGACATCCCAATCATCTGCGACCAGAGGTACGTCCATGTGTTCCATCTGGAACCGAGATACAAATTCCCTTAACATTTCATTGTCCTTCTATTTCACTTTGAAGAGGTCTGACTTCCTATCCGCGAACTTTATTGCTACGGCGTGTGCTTTGACGAAGGAATCTGCAAGCATGGCGAAGGAATCAATGGAATTAGGTGGCAAATTGTGGTACCATATCATCCGCCCCTTCGATAAAGTTTCCCCAAACTTTTTCAGAAGTACGGACTTAATCTCGTCATCTTCTAAATCATTCCCCTTTATTGCGCATGTATAAGAAGTGACATGCTCATTAGGGTCGGTGGTCCCATTATACTTGGGAATTTCTGGCATGCAGAATTTCTTTGGCATGGTCTTAGGAGCCGCACTTGGGGGGATAGGCTTCTACACGGTCTTATTCGAATTCAAACCCTTCAGAATTGGTGGTGCCCCCGGTATTTGGTTAACTCAGGAGTTGTATGTTTCTACCTTTTTGTCATTTGCCTCGATCTTGTTTTCCCCTTATTCGATTCGCTTTGTGAGATCCTCGAGCATTTTCATAATGGTAGGTCAATCCCCCATTCGTTGAAGTTCGATCTCTCCAGTACAGGTTCGGCCCTGTGAACATCTTTTAGTGAGGACTCGGGTTCGACCCCTCTCGGTGCACAGTTCTGATTTTGTAGTTGCACTATATCAGCTTGTTGAGCCTGTAACATTTCAAATATCAGTTGAAGGCTGAGTCCACTGTCTTCTCCGCCCTGCGTACCTTGACCACCTGATCGAACTTCCCTGCGGACGCTATTTTTGGGATCAACGCCTAGATTTGCATTTAGGACGACATGGGAACTAACGTCGGCGAGATTTGCAATTGGTACTCCCTTGAGGCCAGTCTGAGTCACTTCGATCCCTGAGGCGACTATATTGTCATTTTCTCCATGAAAACCAAGGCCGTTGGTACTGCTTGCTAGTTTGACATGTTGATCCTGAAATCAAAAACACTTACGAGAACAAGCGTAAAGTAGTGTGTGTTATGAGAGTTAATACCAGGCAATCATAATTATCCTTGGCCCCAGGGTGGGCGTTAAATTGTTTACCCTTAAAATCGGATAACATTTAAACTTATATGTGGTTTTGAAAGACACGTGATTTTACCTAATATCAATTGATAAATGTGATGATTAATAATAGAAATTAACAATAAAGTAAGGCAAACTGGTATTGAGATGCAATTCATCCCTCACCCTCGAATTGAGTGAGAAATAAGTTATGAAATATGAAATAAGCTGATGAACAAGAGAGTTTCTGTCACGACCCAAATTTTCCCTCAATTGGGTATCGTGATGGCACCTAGTCTTAAGGACTAGGTAAGCCTAACATTTATGGAATAACAACAATAAGAAATAAAATCTAATACTTTCTGAAAAGAATTTTGTAAGCAATGAACACATTCCCAAAACTCGGTAGCACAAGCCATAAGCTTTACAGAAGTTCACACTATAACTCCTAAATAACACTGTTCAGAAATAAGTACAACAGTGTATGAACAAAAAAAAGAATACGATGGTGACTCTGAAACCCGCGAACGCTGTAGCGGTTTTACCTTGAGTCTCCTCGATGGAAACCGCGTTGCTAACTATCGATCAGCTGGCTACGCAAAAACCTGGAATCTGTAAAAAAATGTGCAGAAGAGTAGTATGAGCACACCACAGCGGTGCCCAGTAAGTATCAAGACTAACCTCAGTGAAGTAGTGAAGAGGACTAGTCAAGACACCTACTGGTCTAAGAGATGAACAAGTATAAATATACGACAAAAGAGTATGACATTTACGTAAGGGCTACACAATAGGACTAACAATATAGTAAATTCAATAAGGAAAGGAATAACAAGTAACAACGAAAAAATCGTAAAAATAGCACGAAAGAGTAAGTGAAACACAAATAAATCCGGAATGTAAATATACAACAAGAAAAAGTAAGGACTCAATAATTTTGACTACTTTTACATTAAGTTCTTAGTTATCTCCACGAGATACCAAACCTCGGACAAAATCACCACTCACGGGTTCCAGTATCTGAACCCTAACATCGGCATCTTGTGCCCTCATTTCAAGTAATAACTGCACGGACGACTCACGTGCCATTTGGGGTCATTCCCACATATATGGTAAGTACAACAAGAGTATCTATACTCGACAACAACAAGGAAAATCCTTAATCCGATAATAGTGCTTAACTGCGTGTATGCTTGTACATGTGTCCTAACATGATTTAATAGCCACTAAGCATAAGGAAAGAAAATGGGAAACACGTACATTGTTTTCTCACAATTTCCACACGAATAAACTCACACAGTAAGTGTACCATTACACAGTGTCAACAAACAAAGAATTCCCCCAAGCCAACACAAGTATCACAAACAATCCCTGACACAGCCCGCCTTGTCTCGCCATGTGTGCAATAGTAAAATGAGTGCCCGCCTTGTCTCGCCACACGCGCACAATAATGTTTCCACCTTGTCTCGCCTCATGCGCAACCCACACACACACACACACACACACACACACACACACACATATATATATATATATCCCGCCTTGTCACGCCGCATGTGCATTATCAAAAGAAAACACGGCACGACAGAAACTTCATGCAAATACCCATATCAACAACTGCACGGCAAAAACCTTGTGCATCACAGTAACCACAACCGCATGGCATAAACCTCGTGCATCACCACAACAAGTACAATAACTACAATGACAATAATATAAGATACGGTAAATACATCAACTCAAGAACCTTCGATCACAATAAAGGCAAGGCTAGTTCACAAGGAATAAGCACAACAAAGAATACTATATGTAATAAGGACATCTCAACAAGGAAGAAAATGGCATGTAACAGTTGTATCCAATTGCACGATTCGACAACAAGAAATTAACACGAAAATCCAAAAATTTCAAATAAGGGCTAGTCAACTAAGATATAAGATATCTAAACTACCTTTAAGGTTGAGCAAATTTCGAGGATATTCAACAATTTCACTTAAGGGTAAGCAGCAGGAAGGTAAACATAACTTTAATTAAAACTAAACAATTATAGGGTGGTGATGAGAATTACAAATAAAGATAAGCAGTTATGAAGAGATAGCATGATAGTAAAAAGGGATGAAATCTTCAGTTTAGTCAATTTGGAGTTAAATAGGCAATAAGAGTGAATCAAAAAGCAAGAAATTCTAAACTAGGCAAGTAACGATACAAATGAAGATAAAATCATGGAATACATTAAATACTAAGTGAAGAACACTTACCCAATCGAATTGCTTGAAAAACCCATCAAGAATCACTCAAAATCGAGCTCTGCAAGTCAAAATATGGAGAAAATGGCAAACCCTCGAATATAAACTCTCTGCCCAGGCGTGACCGCACCTGCGATGAAAATAGTCGCTTCTGCGCAACCGCATGTGCGCACGACCAACCGCACCTGCTCTCCATTCCGCTTCTGCGCTCAAGACCTGCTCCTGCGAAGCCGCACATGTGTTCCAATTCTCCGCATATGCGGAGACTGCCCAGACCAGCCTTTCTCGCACCTGCGCCTCCTCCTTCGCACCTGCTCCCAAGGTCCGCAGGTGCGGTTACACCAGAACTCAGCCTCCCCAAAAACTATGGAATTCATCCGCGACTCGTTTGAAACACACCTGGGGCCCTTGAGACCCCGTCCAAGCATACTTACAAGGTCCATACTCTAACACGGACCCGCTCGGGGTCTCAAATAACATCAAAACACGACGAAGCTATGAATCACACCATGAATCGAGCTTATGAACTTTCAATTCTTCAAACTTCTAAACTCGTGCCGAAACCTATCAATTCAACTCGGAATGACGCCAAATTTTGCACACAAGTCCCAATTCACATAACGGAGTTGTTACAACTCTCGGAATCGCATTCCGACCCTTATATCACAAAGTCAACAGTGGGTAAAACTTCAAATTTTCCAACTTTTCGCCGAATTGCCTCAAATTACTCTACGGACCTCCAAATCCAAATCCGGACGCGCGCCTTAGTCCAAAATGACCATACGGAGCTGTTGACATTATCCAAAACTTATTCTGGAGTCATTTACACAAAAAGTTAAATTCCAGTCAAATTTCACCGCTTAAGCTTCCAAAACTAGAATCCCTCTTCCAATTCAACTCCGAATCATCTGGTAACTGAATTCAACCATGCACGCAAGTCGATATACCTAATATGAAGTTGTTCAAGACCTTACACCGTCGAACGAAGCTTGAATTCTCAAAATGACCGGCCGGGTCATTACAGTTTCAGAGAGAAAGAGTATTGTATTGCTTTGATATGCGAGAATAAGATGGATTACAAATGATTAGAATCCCCCTTAATATAGTAGATGAATTCTACTTATGATACAATTCTAATTAGAGAAGGAAATCCCATGATTAGCTAAATAACCGTTCTTGATTCGATCCGTTCCGAGATTTCCTCTATGATCCTCGACTTGTCACGGATATCTCGCCTTTCTGTTATTATGCTACCTTAGATCTTGTTCGATGTCTATCCCATTTGGTCTCAATCACTACTGGTCTCGATCTCGACAGGTACCTTGAATCCCGAACTCGATATCTTATCCTCATGCCTCGGTCTGATCTATTAGGGGGCCGATCTTCGATCCATCCCCTTGGTCTCGGTTAATCATTAAAATCGGGTGGACCTGATTTTAACCATACACAATATGCAGATTAAATTTTAAAATTAAAATATTATGAACACACGTATAAAATACAAATTGGTATTGGATGATATCTTACTGAAGGTCTCTCCGCTACGTACTATACAGAGAATGCCATATTCAATGGTAGAGGGAAAGATGATGCCATATTCAAATTCCTTCTCAATTAACGCACAAAAGCACAATCGTGACCTCAAGGAAAACACTTTTAGCACTTTATTAGGAAGTAAGGAATCTGAATTAGCTCACAATTAGTTAATTCCTATACGTTCGAGTTGAAGTCTTCATACGGCAAACTTGGAATCCCATTACTTGTAGACGAAGTGACTGTTAATGCTTACTTTAATTTTCCTAACTAATGGATCATGGTGACAATTTCAATAACTATGTTGTTTTGAAGTTGTACACAACACAACTATTTTCGCTTAGGATGTTTTTTTTATATTTATCAAATATTTAAGAAGAATTAAAATAGTTGTCTTGTGTACAACTTCATAACAATATAGTTATGGAAACTTTCAC
Source organism: Nicotiana paniculata (assembly GCA_005239505.1). Taxonomy (NCBI): domain Eukaryota; kingdom Viridiplantae; phylum Streptophyta; class Magnoliopsida; order Solanales; family Solanaceae; genus Nicotiana; species Nicotiana paniculata. The sequence continues at coordinate 55,167 of ML338088.1, read as the reverse complement.
CACGATCTATTTTTTAACCTAAACAGTCGCTCATTAAATCGCTTAAATTAAAGATAATAGATGTATATAATATATATAATTAATATATAATCTATGTATGTTGACTATAAAAAGTAAATCGGAGCGAGTCCGGGGAGAGGAGTAGAGTCCAGCAACACTTTGACGACGAAAGAGGCGAAAGAAGCAATCCATAGAAAGATTTGGCGCCGCTCACTAATGGTGAATACGAATAATTATTTATGTGAAGATTCCAATATTTAATGAACACTGGTTCTTAGATGTATCGAGAGTAGTGAGAAAAGATTCAACGAGAACCTATATTTAGAGGTTCGACTTTTGCAGTTTTGGTGTTTGTTTACCCTTAAAATGAGTAACAATTGAATTTATACGCGGTTTAAAGGATATGTGCTTTAATCTAACACGAATGATCTAAGAACACCAAATAATTGAATTGAAGAGAAACAAAACGATCAAACCAAATACGATGGATGATTAACCCCAACTTTATGATGAACACTGAAAGTTGGTTCCGATCAAGCCCTCGGATTGGGCTCGGTTGGAAGTTAAATAATTAAGCAGCTGAAGAACACGTTAAATAGTAATTAGAGAACAAAAATTGACTTTTTAGGTTTGGTATACCTGCCAGGCTCTCCCCTTTATATAGTAGGGAAATTTCAATCCTAGTACAAGTCTAACTAAGGTAAAACCCTTTTTCTTCTAGTAAATAGTGATATACAGTTGATATCGAGCGAGATTTGCGCCATAACATCCGGATAAGCCCGGATATTACTGTGAACATGTAATTTTTACCTCATCAAAAATATTTCCCCAAAATTAATAAATAGATAATTTTTAAGATTTTTTTTAGAATTTTGGTAATTATTTGAAATTATTTTCATTTAGTTGCATTTTTCATGCATTTTTAGTATTTTGAAGTCATAGAAAATAACGAAAATATTTAAATCTTCATCGTATAGCATTGTTAGGTTTTTATTGCATTTAGCATCTAATTGCATGATTTGATTATATTATTAGAAGAAAATCACAAAAAATGTTCATTTTGACATTTTTTAGTTCTTAGTGTTAAATAAGTAATTCTCTTTTAATAATTTAGGATTGACTAATTATGTAAATAAAATAAATAGATAGTTAGTCTAAATTTAAAAATTAAGATAAGTTAGTACTTAATTTAGGATTTAATTAAATTAATTAGATTTTAAAAATCAAAGAAAAAAGAAGAAATAAAAAAGAAGTAAGGGGGCTTAACTAGTCTTGGCCAAATTGGGCCAACTTAAATCAGCCCAAAATCCATCAATACACCCAGTCCAAATCGCCCAAGCCCAAGACCCAGTCCGGTCCCAATTCCCGTCTAACCAAATGACGATGTTTTGGTAACGATTGATCTCAACCGTTGATCTCTGCAGATCTAACGGCTCGGAACTCCCCCCTCAATAAATATATATATTTCCTAACACCCCTAACCCCTCCAGAACCCCCCTCGCTCTCCATCTTCTTCAACCTAACCAAACCCTAGCCGCCGCTAAACTGCCTCGCCGTCGCCACCCACCAGAAATCGCCTACGACAGCGGCGACACCCCAAATCCACCCCAAATCACACTATACGACTTTTCACTCCCCACTATCCACCATAACAAAATGTTTTCACTATATCTCAGGAGTAGTCAAAGGAAATACAACGGGTCCGAGTAGGAAGAAATTTACTAAGAAGTAGGCCCTCTCAAACCTCGCCATACCAACAGATCTCCCAAACCCCCACCAAATTTGGTGGATCTTAGATCTAGGCCCCCAGAAACCCTAGCCGCCGCCGAAAATCGCCCATGGCGGCGGTGATGCTCTAAACTCACCCAAAACATCATCATATAACCCCCACACCCTATAGAACCCTATCCTATCAATAGATCCTCAAAAAACCCCACCAAATTGGATGGATCTCAGATCTGAGTTCCCCTGAAACCCTAGTTCACCCTTTTTTTATTCAGCTGGGGTTTTCTACTCGTCTTAGGTCAAAACTAACTGAAATCGATTTCTCTTGATAAGAGAAATCATTTTTGTGCTAGGTTTGACCCATTTAGAAGTCACCGGATTCCGGCTAACATCACTGACTCTTCCGGAATTCCAGTGAGATTGTTTCCCTTCTCCGTCCAAACCTGAAATTGTACCCCTCTTCACCCTCACTCCAAAAAAACCCCGTCAAAATCCTTAGCTTCAGATCTGAAACACCCCAAACCCTAGATCTGCCCCCTTTAAATTTTTTCCACCTAGCTTGTCCAAAAATTCTCCTGCCAAGATCTCCCATCAGGGGTTTCAGATTCCAGATGGGTGTCTTGGCAAGAGGATTTTTAGCAACTAGACTCCTCCTTGGCCAAAATCAGTCTGATTTAGCTAGACCTTTTTCTTTTCATTTTTTCCTTTCCTTTTATTATTATTTATTTTATTTTTATTATTTTTATGTTTATTTTCAATGTTACTGTTTTCATTTTTTTAATCTGTTATTTTTTTAAATTTCAATAAATAGAAGTATTTAGGTTAATTACACCAATAATTAGTTAAATGCATGCTTGGTAATTGTTTGTTAGTCTTAGGATTTGGGCCTCTACTGTTTGGTGTTGATACTCAATTTTTCCTATATTATTTTCAAAATACATATATATTTTTAAAATAATGCATGAGCATCTATTAATATTTTTTCATAATTTTCTGTAATTTTAAAGGATTTTTATTTAATTTATTCCATCATTTTATTATCTAAATAATTACTAATTTCATTATGAATAATTTTATAATAATTTTATTTCTTAATTGTATCATTTATATCTATATTAAATTTTAATGATTTTATGCATAATCATATTTACATCTTCAGGTTATAATTGCAATAACTTTGCAATAATAGCCCATGTGTGCATAATTAATTTATTTTTACACGAAAATGACTTTTTATATTTTAGAATATTAAGTAATTATTTTAAATTATTTTCATACATAAATAGATTTTTCATCATTTATTAACTATTTTTATAAATTATTTTTATCAAACTAAATGGGTATTTAAAATATAGCCCCTTTCAATTAATTTTTCGGACCCAATTACTCAGCCCAACACCTAAAATGCCTAAAGGAATTACCCAGCCCAATTATTAACCCAATACCCTGATCTAATAACCCATAACCCGCCCAGCCTAAATCAACCCTGGCCGTTGATCTCAGAAGATCAACGGTCCAGGATTCATTTTCCTTTTTTAATACACCAAACGACCTAAACTCTACCCATTTCCACAAATCCTCCACCCTTGAAACCCCTTCCCTCCTCTCTTCTCTCTCACCCCTTTCTAACCCTAACCCACCGTCACCGTTATTCCCCTCGATTCATGGTTTCCTTCTTCGATTTTTCAGGCCTTACCCGGCCTCATCTCGCTACTGGTGTTGTGATTCTCTTGCTACTTGAGGCTAGTCTCAAGAGATTCGAACCAGATTTGGTTCAAACCTCTCATGTTCTCGACTAATCCGTCTATATTCACCCATGTCTGTGAGTACTATCATTTTTGTATTTTTATGGCTTCAAATCTCTGGTTCAAACCAGATTTTCAACCTCTGTTTATTTTTTTTTGTATAAACCTAACTATTTCTGGCTAAATCAGTTCAAATCTCTTTAGATCTGAAGTGTTTTGAGTTTGTTTGGTATTTTTCCTTTAAGATTTTTTTTGTTTTTACTACTGTTGTTAACCGATTTCATTTTTTTCTAAAGCTAGGATTTGGTTCTAAGAGATTTCTGCAAAAATATTTTAACGTTTAAGTTTTCAACTCTAGTCTTCTTCTTTGCTTTTTCGAATGATCTTACTGGAGTTTCATCTCTATGGCCTTACACCTTCGGGTTTTCAATTATTTGACTGTTGGTTATAATGTTTTTCCCGTTTACTGTGGCTCTGTCAATTAAAGTGATTAACTTATTTACTTGCTTAATTAGGGTTCGAAAATTGTGCTTCCCTTTTAAAATTGAGATCTCCTTGACATATTTTTACTTATTCTTTCCTTGTGTATGATTCTTAATTGGTACTACTTGCCTTAATTCTCTTGCTAGCCTGATTTCTGTGCTTTGATTACTAGAACCGACCTATAAGTTATCTCTGGATTTACTACTTACCTTATTTAGCCCTAATCTTGTCTGCTGATTTATTCCGTGAAAGATGCTCCTTAATTTAAGTTATACTTACTGTTAATTGATTCACGTTAACCCTAATTGATTGATTGATTAATTTTTCATACCTTATCTTATTTGGTTTTACTCTACTATATGCTATAAAAACCTTTCACTATTCTGATTTTAACACACAAGCTCACGCTTACAGACTTACACTCACACTTACACACTCTCACACTTTCTTCACTTCACAACTTAAAAAGCTCTCTGTTTTTCCTCAAGAAACTCTATTTATGCTGCTACTCTAGTTTCTCCACTGTTTAGCCGGCTGGAAAGCCACGACTAAACTCTTTGGATCCAAACTGTCATTACATTTCTGTTTACTTTCTTCCTAACTGGTATGTGTTAAACTTCTATTAACCTATTTCTATTCTATATGTTATGTGATTAGTTTATTTCAACCTAAACCTGCTTCTGGTTGATACATGATTTTTGTTTGTTTCTTCCTCAACTGCTACATCTTAATTCTTGTTATCTTGTTCTGTTCTGCATGTGTATTTCAACCTAAGCATGCTTCTGCCTAATCTATGATGCCTATTTGACTCTCTCTAAGACTAGTATGCTCTAGTTCTTACTACCCTATCATGTTCTATGTGTTTGTTTGGTTAGTTATTTCAAACTTCAGCATGTTTCTGCTTAATACATGCCTATATGATCCCACTTAGTGATAATTAATCTTCAATAATGTGAAACCTTGTTTGATTCAGTTGTATGTTCCCTATTCTGAACATGTTTAGATATTTCAAGCATGTGTGATCAGTTCTATCTGTTATTCCTTGCTTATGTGACTACTTTAAGTATTGGTCTGAGTATTTAGTTTAAATAAACACCAATTTGCTTGAACCTGATGCTAAAATTGGATTATGTCTGCTCTGGTTGCACCATGTAGTTTGAATTTGTTTGCTCCTAAAAAAATAAAATTGTTTTCTAAAAATGTCCCCCCTACCCCTTATATACTAGTTTCAAACTTCTACTATTAGTTATCTAGGTTCCTATCACCCCCAATGTGAGCACTGCCTAGGGTCCTTGAGACTCCTCCGAATTCTGACACATTGGGGCTGGTCTTCCAATCTTTTATGAACTATTTTCTAAGTGAGGTTCTGATGTGAGCATTTCCCGGGGTCCCTGAGGCCCTTGGGAACTTTGACACATTAGAAACCTAATTTTATGTGCCATGGATGGATCACATTATGCTTCAGACTAGCTTTGCTTGTAGGCCTGGTTTCCAGGTTAATATTAGTCCTGCTAAGGCTCCCTATAGTGTAATAATTTTTACTATATAATTTATTCATCATTTGGATGTAATAATGTAATAATATCTGTAATAAACTGATATGTGGTTATTAGTAAAAAGCTGGGGTGGGGGGGGGGGTCTATATATCTTTGTTCAAGCTCGGGTAGAAATCCTGCTTATCGGTCCATTGTGTTAATTCCTTATGTGCATGCTACTGTTTGTTTAGAGATCCTGCCCATAGGATTTCCTTCTGACTGTTTATGATTTTGAATTTTTATATTTTTGGCATATTAGAGACACTGTCTATAAGTCTTTTACAATTCTGCATTAGAATTCATGTTTATAGGATCTACACATATTTTCAATCTCAATGTGCATTAGTGGTCATGTATATAGGATTCTATTTGAGCTAATAAACTTTTCTGGCAATTTACTTTAAAAATTCTGCCCCAACGTGATTAATAGATATCATGCCTATAGGAAATAAAAATCAGTTTCAACTTAGATATCATGCCTACAAGAATAAAAGGAATCAGTTTCAAAACCTAGAAATCATGTCTATAGGGTTTAAACTAATAGATATCATGCCTATAGGGTAAAACAGTTATAAGTTTAGAAATCATTCTTGTAATCAGTTTCAACACTTAGAAATCATGCCTATAGGAGTTAACTAATTCTTCAAAAGTAGAAAGCATGCCTATAGGATCTAAAGAGATAAAAACCTGTCTGTTAAAATCAGTAACTCGTTGTTACAGGTCTCTAATTAACAGTTGTAGATACCATGTGTAACGACCCGACCGGTCATTCCAAAAGTTTTAGCCCTATTTTCCCCGTTTCTGCTTCATTATATGTGGTTCATCTCTATTATGTTGTGTTAGGTTGGTTGGCTCGGGTTCAGAGCGATTTTGAAGAGAAATGAGATATTTAGTCTCTTAAGTTTGTTATTTAGTTAGAATAGTCAACCGGAAGTTGACTTATGGGTAAATGATCTCGAAATTGGGTTTTTATGGTTCAGATAGCTACGTTAGATTATTTTGGACTTAGGAGTGGGTTCGAAATGTTATTCGGAGGTCCGTGGTAGAATTAGGCTTGAATTGGTGAAATTGAATTTTTGGCAATTTTCGGTCGGCTCTGGAAACTTTGCTATCGGGTTCGGAATGGAATTTCGGAAGTTGGAATAGGTTCGTAGTGTCGTTTGTGATGTGTGTGCAAAATTTCAGGTCAATCGGACGTGGTTTGGTTGGTTTCGGCATCGTTGGCGAATTTTAGAAGTTTAGAAATTCTTAGGCTTGAATTCGGGGTAAATTTGGTATTTTGATATTGTTTTGGGTGATTCGAAGGCTCGACTAAGTTTGTGTGATGTTATGGGATGTGTTGGTATGTTTTGGTTGAGGTCCTGAGAGCCTCAGGTGAGTTTCAGGTGGTTTCGGACCATTTCTAAGCCATTTCTAGTTGTTGGTTTTTAACTTCGGGGGTGTACAGTGCGATAGCATATATCTGGCCGCGTTAGCATAAAGTTAAGCCAATTATAACTTGGAGTTTTTTACAAAAAGTTATGACCATTATACTAGAGAATGTCCAGAGAGTTGGAGAAGGCTGTTGGAAAAATTTGTTCTGCTCGATCGCGTGGGAATGGCCGCGATCGTATAGGGTAAAAGAACGGTTGGAAAACTTTTTTGCTTCGCTATCATATTAGTTTTTCCACGATAACATAGGGTAAATGCCTGGGCAGATTATAAAGTACTCTATTTCGAGGGTTTCAGCCATTTTTGCATTTTTTGAGCTATGGAGCTCGGATTGAGGCGATTTTTGAAGGGATTTTTAGAGAAGTGATTGGGGTAAGTGTTCTTCACTTAATTTTGGTTAAATTTCATGATTGTGTATTGATTTTTTTCATCTAAATTGGGAATTTGGGGTGAAAATTTGGAGGAAATGGAGGAAAATTGGAGAGTGTATTTTGGGGAATTGAATGGTCATTTCATGTCAGATTTTGATGAATATGATATAGGTAGACTTGTGAGGGAATAAGGATTATAGTTTTGTGATTTTTTCCGGATTTCAAGACGTGGGCCCGGGGGCCGGGTTTGGCCAATCTCGGGATTTGTGGTCTAATTTGATAATTTTGATGCGGGCTTCGTTCCTTTAACATATATTAATGATAATATACTGATTTTGGATAGATTCGGGGCTATTCGCGGTCGTGTCGAGCGTCAAGGGTATTGCGGAGTAGAGTTTTATCCGGTTTGAGGTAAGTAATGACTGTAAATCTTGTCATGAGGGTATGAAACCCTGAATTTCGAAGTGGCGCACATGCTAGATGATGAGCGTGTGGCGTGAATCGTGGGGAATTGTGACTTGGTCTGTCCCGTAGCAACTATTAAGTTGCGTATTTGACTGAAAATTATATGATATTTCGTGTTTTTAGAAAGTACTACTATGTTTTGGGCTGAATGCCGCATTTGGGCCTCGTGCCAAGTTGTTTGGACCCTTAGGGGATTTACTACTATTTCCTCACTGTTTTGATTTAAAATTTGTACTCAGTCATGCTATGTTTTACTGATTTCATAACTCAGTCTTATTTACTCCGTTTTGATGCATAAAATGGTATTTTAGGATGAGCACCCTGTTTTACTGATAGTCCGAGTGGCTTGAGAGGTTTCTGACTGAGTGAGGCTGAGGGCCTGTGTTGTGAGGATATCATGGGATCGGGCTACACGCCGCAACATGTTGTACTAGTTTATGATATATGAGAGGCTGAGGGCCTGATTGATTACGCCACGAGATGGCTTGTTATAGCGCTTGGGTTGTAGGAGCCCCTCCGGAGTCTGTACACCCCCAGTGAGCGCGGGTACCCTGAGTGAGTGATGTGATGTTGCCCGAGAGGCTGTTCTTGATTCATGTTGTGCCCGCGGGGATAATTACGAGTGATTGTGAGGTTGCCTGATGGATTGATTTTGAGTGATGTTATGTCTAAGGGGCAGTTTATGATACATGTTTTGCCCGAGGGGCTATTTATGATTTTCATCACTTTTACTCTAAACTTCATTGAAACACGTTTGAAACTGTTGGAAAAATATATTCAAATGATTTTTACTGAAAATATGGTTTTAAGCAAGATGATTTGACTTATACATTGTTTTGAAGATAAGTTGTACTTACTGTGATTTCATGAAATGGATTTAAGTGTTTCTTACTGCTCAGTCCTTATATACATTTATTACTTACTGAGTTGGCGTACTCACATTACTCCCTGCACCTTGTATGCAAATCCAGGGATTTTTGGACGTGATAGCGAGCGTGATTCTTTGATCTATCGCGGATACCCGGAGTCGGCAAGGTAGCTGCATGGCGATCGCAGCCTTGCTCCTCTCCCTCTTATCTTCCTTAGAATATATTAGTGTTTTACAGACTATAATAGTCTTAGTTGTTTTTGGATTATCCTTGGTAGATGCTCGTGACTTGTGACACCCCGATGTCAGGATTTTGTTTGTTCTCCACACTTGTCAATTAAACTGATGTTAAGAAGTTTTTATTAATTAATGGTTTAAAAACACCTTTATTATAAAGTGTCGAATTATTCTGAAAATGTGTCGGCTGGCCTAGTTCCATGATAGGCGTCATCACAACCGGGTGGTTTTGGGGTCGTGGCACCATGCATATAGGATTTTGTTCTGGTTATCACTTAGGCAAACCTGTAGGTTTAATAAGAATTATGGGCCTAAAGTTGTGATCTCTTGCTGCTTGAAATTTTCCCAGATTCAGAACTAATCAAATCAGTAGGCAAATTGATAGATCCCGATGCTCGCCTTAAACAAACTGCTTCTCTATATTCTGTTTCTGCTCATCTAGATATCCTGCCAATGGGATCCTAAATTAATGAAATTTGTTCATTGAATTGCGTGCATTTGTTGACTATTTGTGGAGGTTAACATGAGCCTTTAGTTGCTCTTCTGTGATAGTCCTATTTGAATTTTGTTTGTCGCCTAGATTTTTCTCATTTTAGCAACTTAGGTCAGACTAGAACCACCTTAAATAGAGGTCCTAAACACCTCCAGGACCATAGGAAAGGGACGAGTAGTGCACACATAAGGCACGAGTTAGAAGCTACTAGAACGCTTAAATAAAAACTGAAGATAGTAATTCGGTAGTAAAGGAGATGATGACTTGTGCGCTAATACTATGTGTAGCATCCCAGCTGGGGAAAGTTACCAAGTATTGCATGGAAATGATCCTATAAGCTAAAAAACTTAGGAACCCTTTAATTCCTGTTTTAAAATAATAGTTGTCTAAATTGCTTTATTTTCCTTTAAAGAGTAATTCGCTTAATTAAGTTTGGACCCACCGTTGTGGACCTCGAGGGGTGCCTAACACCTTCCTCTCAAGGTAATTTCGAGCCTTTACCCGATTTCTGGTGATGCAAACTAGTTTCATGAGTTAATTACTCTAGGTTCCCTAATGCACCTTAATCATTTAGGTGGCGACTCTTCAAATCCCATATCCCATCCTAAAAGGAAGGGAATTGTCTCAGAAATGTCGAAACCCGATTTCGCGAGAAGAAAAGGGCGCGACATTTGGCCCATTTAACTTGGCTCAAAAGTGGGCTTGTTTGTCATAGACAGTCCCACAGATTCAATGTTGTTTTGAGATCCCAAGGTCTTTAGACCAGAGTCACACGATTCAGGCCCAGAACCAGGTCTGGTTCTAAGGCAATTTCAAAATCCTGAAGGGTTAATTTAGGGTTTTAACTTTAAAACTTTTCAGTAACTAATAGGAAATTTCTAGAACAGGGACAATTGTCCCAATCTAAGTAGGAAAGGATAAAGATAGGGTTTGAAATATCCAGAAATTGGACAGTCGTCCATTTTCTGTGTTGAGAATGTACCAGAAATTGGACTGCTGTCCGTTTTTCTGTTTTGAGAAGATGCCATTTCCTGATTTTTAGGGAACACTGACATACTCCATTGTACCTTTGATCCCTATCGCCTAGCACCCTTACTCTATATAAGAGCACCCACTTTCTTCCATTAAGGACACTGAAAATTCTCGAAAAATACACTGAGTCTGCACTGTCTTGAGTCTTTTCCCTTCATTTTCGTTTTTAGCAAAATCTTCTACAAAAACCAGCCTTGGTATTTCAAAAACAAAAAAAACTACTTTCTTTTCCAATTCTTACTACTTCCGTACTCTACTGGGTTTTGAGTTTGAATTGGAAGCTCTTTGATTCTCTACTTAGGGTTCTTGCTGCTGGTTTTACTCGAATTTTCAGAGACTTATTTTCTATCTTTCTTTTTGTTTCTTGCTGCTATCAAGGTACTACTCTTGACAATGTAAAAATTCAGTTTCATTTAAATATGTTTTGTTATTTTAGTATCATGACTATTATTTTGTTGTTTATCAAATTGTGTTTGTTTGAATGTAGTCTTGGATATGAGTTAAAGTACTGCATGCAACATAATTGAATTTGTTTAGTTTGAAATTATGTGAAAATCTGTAGAAAATTGGTCAATTTATTTATGTTTAAAGTTTTTCTGAAGGTTGCTCCAATCTGTCTGAGCCTCATGTATTTGTTCATGTTTAAAGGATCATATCCCGAAAATTCATGTATTTGTCTACAATAGTAGAAGCAGAAAACGGTGTTTTTGAAGGAAGTTTTGTTAGGAGTAGTAATATATAGATTTGTCATCATTCGGTATAAGGAATTAAACTCATTGTTTAGTTAATAAATTGTAATAATTAAGTTCTTTCTATATTTTCTTTGTGTGGCGTGCTAGTTTAATGTATTAGTTAATTTTAAGGTATCATTCAAAGCAATTAAATACGACAATTTCGATTTGGTAGTTTTAGAATTTTCAGATTATAAAAATTAAATTTTTCGAACCAAACTAGACAGTGGACCTAGCACATTTTCAGGCCCAAACCAATTGGGTCCTATGAAAATGTATTTTAGTTTTACTAATAAACTAAGTTGATAATTTGATTAAAGGTATATTTATTCGCTAAAACTTTCATATACACAAATGATTTTAAACTTATGAACACGGTTTTAACATAAGAAACAAAAATATTTAGGAAATCAGTAAAAAAAGATTATCGAATTGGACCAGATTTTGATTTATTTTGCTTATGCCCCAGGTTCCTTTTAGCATCCTGTTTTAAAAGAAAAATTCAAAAGTACGAACTAAGATTCAATGGTTGGTATTACGAAAATAAATCACAATTTTTCAGTCTTAAAATATTTAGTGATATGTGCATTGGGCCAAGGTCATTTAGACCCAGCCATCAACAGGCCCAAATCCTCTTTGATTGAATTCCCTTAATTTGTCAAATGATTGATAATATGCGTATTGGGCCAGAGTTCATTTGGACTCAGTTGTTATCAGGCCCAAAGCCTCTTTATTATGGACCCATTAAGCAGCTAATATGTAAGCTGCCCAATTAATTCACTAAATGTCTTACATAGCATTGAGCCTTTACATCTAGTCTCAAAACATAGTGAAAGTAGCTTATAATCATGATCATAACCATACGTATATTTATAATCAAACTAACTATTCTAATTATGTACACGTACACTGACATAGTTGCGATGTCAAAAACAAATCAAGGTACACGTTCGTGTGACCGTGGTCAAATATTTTTAGTAAAAATAAAACGGTTTAATTAAATACTCGAAGAAATGCTTTTAGGCGCGGTTTTTAAATTAGCATCGTTGTTGTGTACGCGTTCGCGTGACATGATTACGATTTTTTAAATAAAATCAAGGTATGCGTTTACGCGAATTTGACCAAGCTTTTCTTAAAATAATTAAGTGTTGTGAACTGTGTACACGTACGTGTGACATGATTCTTGACGCGCCAAACTAAATGAGTATACGTACGCGTGACTCGTATTAAGATATTTCTTTAATTACGAATAATCGAGTAGTTAAAAGAGGTAAAAGAAAAAATGCACTAGGTCCTAAAATGAGTAATTAAATAATATAAGCCAAGTATAAATTATTAAACGACCGTGCTAAAACTCCGGAACTCCGGAGTGCCTAACACCTTCTCCTGGGTGAAAAAAATTCCTTACCCGGTCTTCTTATTTCGCAGACTTCTAAACATAGTCAAAAGTTCCTCGATTTGAGATTTAAAAAAAAATGGTGACTCGGAGCACCGTAAATAAATAATTCCGAGTGGCGACTTTTAAATTAATTAAATAATCCCAATTTGAATAATGTCACTTAAACTGGAAAAACTCCCTTACCCCCCTTCGGGAAAAATGAGGTATGACAGCTCTAGCGACTTTGCTAGGGATCAAACTTAGAATCTCTGGTTCACAGTTCAAGAATTCGAGCTTGTTAATGTGATTTTTACTTGGCTTTACTGATTATTGATATTACTGTATTTGTGGACCTAATGTGCTAATTGTCGCTCATTTACCACTTTGATATTATTTGAACTGTATTAAACTGTCTTCTTACGCCTCCCTTCTGAGTCTTCTAAAAATATGGTGCACACGTACGCGTGGCCCACTTTTCTGTTAGAGGTCGTTCAAAATAGAACGAGGATGGATTAGCCTCTAGGCCGATACGTCGCTCCCATCTAGGCTCAAGTTGTCCACTTGGGTAAGCCATGTCTAGAACACACACCCAGGTTTAAACCTAGATAACATAACCTCATGTCGGTTCCCTATTAGGTATGTTTGTTTGCATCACACGCATTTGACTTAGGGGACTCAACACAGGGGTTAGGTCCATCTAGGACAAGTGTATCCGAAATAAAAGACCATCATGATGCATCTTACCTGCTACGTGTGCATTTATTTGTTTCGGCTTGTTGACCGGCTAAGGAAAGAAAATCAACAGAAAAACCAAGAGTGAGGTAGGATAGGAAATTCACCCGGTTTTGAAAACCCCAATATTTGAAAATGCATCGAAACTCTGCCAAAATTAAAAGAAAAAAAGGAGAGAAAAGAAAATTTATTTCAAAAATAAGTCAATATCATGTTTTTCCAATTATGTCAAAACTAACCGAACTACGCGGGTCTGATTCTCACCGAATGTGAGATACATAGACAAACCTCATCGGTACCGACCCTAATTCTTCCAACAAAATAATGTAATAAAGTATAAAACTGACCCAACTTCGGTTGAGTCTTGCACCATTTTTGCCGGAATAGCCTTAGAACATCTTTATATTGTCGAAGGGCTATTTTTCTAAGAACGCACATGTCTGTCAATAAGGAATCACTTTCTCATAATAGTGCCTTACTTCAGCCTCAAAACTTTATTCGAAAGTGGGAAGGGGACACTATTGCAAAAATGACCATTTTGGCCAATGTTGCACAAATAGCCATCTTCAGGAGATTTCTCTTTAAAAAATTGAAAACTGGTTCTTGAAAAAAGAGTCTGCTGGTCTGTCTTTCAAACTACAGTCAACCCTAACCCTAACCCTTCACAGGTACATAATGAATACCATCCAGAACCCACCATTAAATGTCGTAGAGCAAGCTCCACTGCAGCTTCAAATATGGTGGTATGATTTGGATAAAGAGGGTCAAGACTGGGTAGTAGAACATCTGGGTGCTCTCACGGATATTATGAAAGTCAAGACCCAGGATGATCTAATCAAGTTTTTAGTGACTTTTTGGTATCCCGTTGTAATGTCTTCCGCTTCTCGGACTTCGAGCTCAATCCCACCTTGGAGGAAATAACTGGGTATACGGGTTTCTGTCGGGACTCAAGAAATCAACAGCTTATATTCCCGAGGCTTCTTTCAGTGTGCCGTTTCTTTGATATCATGAACATCAGTAAGAAAATAAGAAAAAAATGTGTAAACGAGGGCTGCTGCTCATTCTGCTTCCTGTACTCCAGGTATGGGCATACAGATGGGTTTAAAACGCATGAAAAGGGGTTGAACAACAAGCAAAGGAAAGATACTTGGAAAATTCATCGTCGCTTTGCTTTCATAGTGGCATTTCTGGGAGTCATGGTCTTTCCAAATGAAAAAGGCACAATTGATATCCGTATGGCTAGAATTGCACAAGTCCTAACTGCCAAGGAAGATCACAAACTTGCTCCACTGATATTGTCAGATATCTATTGGGCATTGACACGATGTAAGTCTGGGGCGACATTCTTTGAAGGTTGCAATATCCTTATACAAATGTAGCTATTGAACACCTTCGTCATCATCCGAAATTTATGAGCTACGACCCAAGCAAGAACAACTTCATTGAGAGCTATGAAGAGAGAGTAAAAGATTAGAACTCTCCAGAAGGGGTTGAAGCTTGGATCGCCCACTTGAGAACTTTAAAGGCGAACCAGATTGAGTGGATTTAGGATGGATCCCGGTGAGGGAAGTCATATATATGACAGACACAAAGAATTATTTGTTATTGATGTGCTACAATTGGGAAGATATCAAGTGGTGCCTGAGGATGAAGATTTGAGTGTCCAAGTTATTGAGCTACACCCTGAAGCCCCACTTCCCGAGGCTATAATCCAACAAATTTGGAATGGTTACCGATACTTGAAAGAGGATACCTAAGTGCCTGATCTTGCAAGAGGTGAAGTGGATCCAGGCTATGCCACATATTTTGAAAGAAGGAATTGCATTAATGAGGAGCCAGAGCCCGAGCCAGAAAGGCCCACAAAAGGCCTCATATTCAAGCTTTTGATGACAAAGTCCAAGAACGGTTGGCCTGGGGAGAAAAGGAAAAGAAATATCAAGCCATTATGCATGACTTGGAGGAAAAGTTGAGGAACCTTGCATTTGACAATGACTTACAGGCACAGGTAGAAGAAGGTGAAAAGAGAAAATTGACCCAAGAGAACGAGGCGCTCCGAGCCCAACTCCGGGACATGAGGATAGTCGTCGAAACGCCTGTAAGGAGCGAGAGAGATGAAAAAATCATCAACAACTTAAGAATGAAGGTCCACGACTATGCAACTGACTTGATAAAGACCGAAAAAGATTTTCTAGATGCTCAAACAAAATTATCCAAAGGAGCAGAAGAACATGCCCACCGTTTGAAGCAAAAATACGACAAAGAAATAACAGTTCTAAAGAAAGCTGTTTGCCCTTGAGAATGAAATGGTCCAGCAAACAAAAGACTTTAAAACAGAAAAAGAGCATTGCTACGCATTAATTTTCCTACTAGAAGAAAGTGTGCAACAACTACATGACCAAAACAATACAAGCGCACAAGTGTTGGAAGCCCGGGCACAACAAATTGGGCGTCTTCTTCAAGAAAAAGGAATTATCCGAACAAGGATTAAGGAGATAGCTCACTATGTCATGATGAAATGTCATGAGTGTGAAGACATGACTAGGTTCACATTTTTCGCTTCCATGATGACCTTCGTCCACCAGGTAATGGATGACTTTGACCGTCTTTAAGAAGACATAGCGCGAAGGCCCGCGCAAAGATCAGCTAATGCCCTGCAGGCTCCCAGAAGACCAACAGAGGCTCTTGTGTACTTTTCAGTTTTCAATCCCTGTTTCTTTTTTCTCGAGTCTGTACTTTACTTTTTCAGAATTTTGTTCAAAGTTGTGTCATTTATTTCAAGTCTGTATTGTTTTCCTTTATAGTCGTCAGTACTTTAATTCCTTGTAATAGAAAAAAAGAAAAGAAAAGATATCTTTGTTAATGAAATGAAAAAATGTGTGTGGTTTGTTATTTCGCACTTATCCCCTGAACTACGTAATGATCTGATTCATGCGGCGTCATGATACGTAGGCAATCCACGTAGGATTCTATCATAGCCATGAAAATAAAGAAAGAAATTTAAGAAAGTAAAAAGGGGAGATCACAAAGCTGGGATGAAACACACAGCCGTTGCAAAACATTTAGAAAACGTTTAACTGCTTAGGTGCATTGAATCCCCAATATGCGATTCCCTATGTGTTAAATGTCTCAAACTAACCAGGTTGTTGTGTATGCTTTAAAGAATAGGTTCTATTTTTAAGGTGGTTGGTTTTTGTGGTAATCTGGCTTCACACCCTTACTTCACGAGATCTAAAGGAAGTATCGCCATGGCCTCAGAAAGTCATCTACCAGTCATTGAGCCCGAAGGTAGCCCGACATCGGCTATCCTACAGTCAGAGTCAGCAGTTGCTGAGGAAAATAGAAGGCTATGATGACGTATGCTAGAAATGTGGGACGCATGTTCCAACATCAGGGAACCACCCAGTGCTATCCCTGGATACTCTGAATTGATCCCCAGGACGGGAGGAACTACCAATGTCCCTATTCCAGTAACCAACCCATTCCGTTTGGGTACCCCACCATGTCAGCCAACTTCACCGGTATGCCTTCTGAGGTTCGCCCCCAGGCACCGTCTTCAGGAATAGCATCAGTGTTCAAAGCACCACCAGCCTCTACTATGAAACAACCAACACTGCCTCGACAAAGCTTTGAACCATTAACATTCACTTTCCAAGAACCCCAATTTCAATTGGACACCGCTCGTGTTAGCCCAAACTCCTATCCTCAGCACCCACAATATGAGTCTCCCATAGAACATGAGAGAGCCCTTAAGAATCCTGAATAAGAAGAGATAGCATGAAAGATTAAAAGCATCAAGAAACGCCTCAAGAATATGCAGGGACTGAGTGGCCAAAAGAGCGTTTCATATGTTGATCTGTGCATGTTCCCTCACGTGCATTTACCCATTGGCTTTAAAACTCCAAAATTCGAAAGATATGACAAGCATGGAGACCTGATCACTCACTTAAAGAGATATTGTAACCAGCTGAGGGGTGTTGGTGAAAAAGAGGAGCTGTTAATGGCCTATTTCAAAGAGAGCCTCACCGGAATTGCTTCTGAGTGGTATATGGACCAAGACATATCCCATTGGAATATATGGGACGACTTGGCCCGGGATTTTGTAAGGCAATTCCAATACAATGTTGATATAGCCCTGGACAGCAATTCCTTGACCAACCTCAAAAAGAAAGCCTCGGAAAGTTTCCAGGAATACGTATCAAATGGCGCGAACAAGCAGCCAGGGTAAAACCACCGATGGATGAGGCCGAGATGGTTAATGTCTTCTTACAGTCCAAAGAGGCCGATTATTTCCAAAACATGATGTCTGTCATGGGCAAACCATTCGCGAAGGCCATAAAAATTGGAGAAATGGTAGAAAATGGCCTGAAAACAAGCCGCATCATAAGTCAATCCGCTTTCAGAGCCACTTCCCAAGCCATCCAGAACGGCTAGGGAGGTTTAGCAAGCCGGTAGAAAAAATAAGAAGGAGCCATGATGGCTTCAAGCTTGAGAAACTCCCGTCGAACCCGGGATTATTCTTGTCCACCTTCCAAGACTCCGCAACACTACTACCCCTACCAGGATGCAGTATATGCTATGGACCTGCCTCCCTATGCGGTAATGAACGCCCAACATACACACGACCACAACATCATTACAACCAAAACAGAGCTCTACCTCCAAGAAATAACCATCCTCACCAAGATACGTATAATCCTCGTCCACCACAGAACAATTACCAATATAACACACATCCCCGTGAACCACCTAGGAAAAGTGACTTCACCCCTATTGGTGAGTCTTACTCCAGCTTGTTCCCGAAGTTAGTCCAAATGGGTCTATTGCAGCCTGTACCTCCAAACGAACAGAATCCGGAATCTCCATCTTACCGGCCAGGTACTAGGTGCGCCTATCACTCAGGGGCAGAAGGGCATGACACTGAAGATTGTTGGACCCTTAAGAAAGCAGTCAAGAATCTGATAGAACAAAAATGGGTAGTGTTGAGGGATGAGGAAGTCCCTAATGTAACTAACAACCCATTACCGGAAACCCAAAGCGGTGGAAAAGCAAGTCAAAGATGAGAAGAAGATAATTCCACTCCCCAAAATGTAGAAACGGCCGGGGAAACAAATATAGGGGCAACACCTGCTAAAGAAACCATCATCTACATCCCTAGAGCCCTCAGGAAGGGACAGCTCATGTTAAGCCCTCCCAAGAGATTTGAACAGAGGAAAACCACGCTGAATATGCCAAAAATGTATGTACCAAAAGGGACTTACGTGGCACGGAGGCCAATAATTCCACCCAGGCTGGATGAGCCTTTGATCATTAGCCGTGCACCGCAAAATCCCATGAGAAATCCCACTGCCGTCCCTTGGAACTACAACAAGAAAGTGGTCACGTATAAAGGAAAGGAATTTATGGGATAAGTAAATGAAATAAATCAATCTGGTAAGTATCACAACCCAGAAGAATTGAACAAAACAAAGCTAAACAAGGAGAAGCAGTTTCCACTCAAGAAGCCGGTGAGTGCTGAAGAAGCAGAGGAGTTTTTCTAGAAGATGAAAACTTCGGAGTATGCTATAATGGATCAACTTAGGAAGAATCCTTCCGAAGTTTCATTTTTGTCCTTGCTGATGGGCTCAAACGATAATCAGAAGGTGCTTCTAAAGACACTGAATGAGGCGTATGTTCCGATTGAAACTTCAGTCGAACAATTGGAAAGAATGGCAAAGCGATTTTTTGAAGTCAACCGGATCTCCTTCAGCCGAAATGACTTTCCTCCAGAGGGGGCTTCCCACAACAAAGCCCTTTACCTAACTGTCAAGTGTGAAGGTTATTATGTGAAGAGGGTTATGCTAGACGGTAGGTCCGGAGTCGACATTTGCCCCATCTCGACGCTACAGAGGATGGAAATCAGGACAAAAAGGATTAGACCAAACAATGTCTGTGTGCGCGCTTTTGATGGTGTCAAGCAGGATACGATAGAGGAAATTGACTTGATTCTAACCATTGGCCCCGTGGACTTGATCCATGCTGCGGGAGTTGTGCCCTCTACTCCCCGTCAAATGGTCAAGTTCAAACATGAAAACCAAGAAATTATTGTCCACGGGGAGGATGAACAATCCATTTATAGGGACCCATCAGTCTCATGTCTCGAGGCTAGAGAGGGAAGTGAGCACATCGTCTACCAAGCCTTTGAAATTGTGGTCACCGACCAGTGCGAAGAAGGAACCCCATGTCCTCAACCCTGCTTATCAAGCGCATCAGTCAGGGTTGCCAGTGAAATGATCAAACATGGGTACAAGCCCGGGAAAGGGCTCGGGGTATCCTTACAAGGCGTCACAAAGCCCATCACCTTGACTGCCAACAAGAAGTTCTTTGGTATAGGTTTCCAAGCTACTGATGCCGACATAAAATGGGCCGATGAACGTAAGAAAAATGGGTGGGTCCTGCCTCAACCAGTCCTACATCTCGCGAGGTCATTTGTTTAACCAAAGTATATAGAAGAAGAAGAAGAGGCCTTCACGGCCGAAGAAATTGAGGACATTTGTGAGGCAATGAGACAAATGTTGTACGAGTTTCACATGGTCCACCCGGGAAAAGGCTCAAGCACTGCTGAGGTGCAATACATGGGGCCAAATGCTAAACTTCAAAATTGGAAGGCTACTTCATTCCTTGTCAGGCGGGAATCCCGGTAGTTCAGTCTTGCCATCTTTTCTGCATTCCGAGATATTTCAGGGTGTAACTCAGATGTTTTTAGTTTGTTGTCTTTTCATTTCAATGTAAACCCTCATATATTCATATTCAATGAAATGAAATTGATATTTCATCGTCTATGAATCTTTTTTTTATTATTCTTTGTGATTTTTCTATTTTTCTTATATTTCTCTTTTCAGTTCTAATAATGAGGACTTAAATAACATTACATGATTGCGGACTTCATGCCCAGATCCTAAAATGTTGTCTAACTGTGAAATAATGAATCAAGAACTAGAATATGACGAAGATGAGGCTTTTAGGAAAATCAACCGAGAATTGGAAAAATTTGAGAATAAGCCTAAGCCAAACTTAAATGAAACCGAGCCAGTAAATTTGGGCAGTTCAGAAGAGATCAGAGAAACCATGATAAGCATTCACACTGAGGAAAAAACTAGAGATGCATTGATTCAACTTTTGTTTGAATTTAAAGACGTGTTTGCATGGTCTTATGATGATATGCCAGGACTAAGTGTCAATTTAGTGGTACATATATTGCCAAATTATCTCGGATGTACACTTGTCTAACAAAAGCAAAGAAAGTTCAAAACAAACATCAACGACAAGATCAGAGAAGAAGTTTCCAAACAATTGAAAGCTGGTGTAATTCGAGTAGTCCGATACACTACATGGTTGACCAATGTGGTTCCAGTACCAAAGAAGGATGAGAAGATCTGACTATGTGTTGACTATAGGGGTTTGAACAAAGAAAGCCCCAAGGACAACTTTCCGTTACCAAACATCCATATTCTTGTCGATAATTGTGCCAAACATGAGATACAGTATTTTGTGGATTGTTACGCTGGGTATCACCAAGTCCCGATGGATGAAGAAGACGCATAGAAGACAACTTTCACCACACCATGGGGCACTTACTGTTACCGGGTCATGCCATTAGGTCCAAAAACGCCGGGGCAACTTATATGAGAGTTATGACCGCCATCTTCCATGACATGATGCACCAAGAAATTGAGGTGTACGTAGATGCGTGATCATTAAATCCAGAACAAAAGAAGACCATGTGCGATATTTGAGAAAATTCTTTGAGCGTCTGCGCAGGTATGACTTGAAATTGAACCTAGCTAAATGTGCATTCGAAGTTCCATCTAAGAAACTCCCGGGGTTGATAGTCAGTCATAGGGGTATTGATTTAGATCCAGCAAAGATAAAATCTATTCGGGATTTACCACCTCTGAAAACCAAGAAAGAGGTCATGAGTCTACTAGGGAGGTTGAATTACATCAGTAGATTCATCGCTCAGCTTACTACCACATGTGAGCCCATATTTAAGCTGCTAAGGAAAGACGCGACGATCAAATGGACGGATGAGTGTCAAGAATCTTTTGATGAAATCAAAAAATATTTTCAAATCCGTCGGTGTTGGTACCGCCCGAGCCTGGAAGACCTTTGTTCTTGTACTTGACAGTCTTAGAGAATTCTTTTGGCTGTGTTCTCGGGCAACATGATGCGACCGGGAAGAAAGAGCAAGCCATATATTACTTGAGCAAGAAATTTACAGGTTATGAAGCCAAGTACACGTTGTTGGAAAGAACTTGTTGTGCCCTAACTTAGGTCGCTCAGAAGCTTAGACATTATTTTTGGCCTACACCACATATCTCATAACCAGAATGGACCCTCTGAAGTACATATTCCAAAAATCGATGCCCACGGGAAGGCTCGCAAAATGGCAAATCTTGCTCACTGAGTTCGACATTGTCTATGTCACCCGCACGGCCATGAAAGCCCAAGCCTTGGCCGATCATTTAGCTGAGAACCCAATTGATGATGAATACCAACCCCTAAGCACTTATTTCCCAGACGAGGAAGTAAATTCAGTTGAAGTAATTCCATAAGACACTAAGACTTGGAAAATGTTCTTTGATGGAGCTGTAAATGCAAAGGGTGTCGGGATTGGGGAAATTTTGATTTCACCCACTGGTCAGCACTATCCGGCTACAGCTCGACTTAGGTTCTTCTATACGAACAACACTGCTGAATATGAATCTTGCCTCATGGGAATGAACATGGAAATTGATCTGGATGTGGAAGAATTATTAATCATGGGAGATCTCGATTTAATCATTTGTCAAGCTCAGGTTGAATGGGAAACTAGAGACATCAAGATTATCCCATATAGACAACATGTGGAAGATATCAGCGGACGCTTCAAGTCCGTTGAATTTAGGTACATTCCTCGATTCCACAATGAATTAGTTGATGCATTAGCTACCTTGGCCGCAGTGCTGCCGTACCCAGGCAATGCCCATATTGACATGTTGGAGATCCAAATTCGAGAAAGACATGGTTATTTCAACACTACTGAAATATAACCAGATGTTCAGCCATGGTATCATAATATTAAAAGGTTCTTGAAAACAAAGGAATACCCCGAACAGTCCAATGGAGACCAAAAGAGAACCATTAGAAGGCTTGCTAGAAGTTTCTTCTTAAGCGGAGAAGTATTGTACAAAAGAACTCCATATCTGAATCTTTTGAGGTGTGTAAATGCCAAAGAAGTCGAAAATATCATGAATGAAGTGCATTCGGGAGTATTTGGGCCCCACATGAACGAATATGTCCTGGCAAAGAAAATCGTGTGGGCAGGTTATTACTGGATGACCATGGAAAATGATTGCTTCAGTTTTGTCCGGAAGTGCCATCAGTGTCAGATACACAATGACCTGATTCATGCACTGCCTTCAAAGTTGCATCTTATGTCAGCACCTTAGTCGTTTATTGCCTGGGGTATGGATGTCATTAGGACAATCGAGTCGAAAGCTTAAAATGGGCACATATTTATCTTGGTTGCCATTGATTATTTCACAAAGTGGGTTGAAGCAGTCACTTTCAAGGCCATCACCAAGAAAGCAGTGGTGGATTTAGTGCATTCCAACATTATTTGTCATTTTGGTATTCCAAAAACTATCATTACGGACAATGCTGCAAATCTGAACAGTCACTTGATGAGGGAGGTATGCGAACCGTTTAAAATTATGCATTGCAATTCTACCCCTTACCGACCCAAAGCCAATGGCGCCATTGAAGCAACAAACAAGAACATCAAGAAGATCTCAGAAAAATAATTCAAAGTTCTAGATAGTTCCACGAGAAGTCGCCTTTTGCATTATTGGGATATCGCACAACCGTGTGCACATCAGTTGGAGCCACGCCTTACTTATTGGTTTATGGCACTGAAGCTGTAATACCTGTAGAAGTTGAAATTCTCTCTCTTCGAATCATTGTTGAAGCTGAGATCGAGGATGATGAATGGGTCAAGACTCGGATGGAACAATTAACTATGATTGATGAAAAACGGATGGCCGCGGTTTGTCATGGGCAGTTGTACCAACAAAGAATGGCTCGTGCCTACAACAAGAAAGTGCGGCCTAGCAACTTTGAAGTGGGGAAACTCATTCTAAGGCGTATTCTCCCGCATCATGAGGAAGCAAAAGGAAAGTTTGCTCCAAATTGGAAAGGTCCGTACATTATAAGAAAACTGTTTCTGAAAAGGGCATTGTACTTGGGAGACATTGAAGGAAATAACCCCGAAACAACTGTCAATGTGGATTAGGTCAAAAGGTATTATGTTTAACCCCTTTCTTGGTCTTAATACTCTCTGATTGGGATGACGAAGGCTTCCATTCTCACTACCCAAATACTATCAACCCTTTGCAAGCCCTTTGAGCCAGTTACTCTTCTTTGATCACCATCTTTGGAACCTGAATGTTATATAAAAAACAAAAACAAAAACAAAAATAAAAGTTTCCTTGAGCTAAGTTCGACTTGATTCCGAAAAGATACGTAAGCAGCCTCACTCTGGGGTTCAGCCACATCAAAATAAAAATCAACATTTCCCTCAAAGTTGAAACGGGGGCAGAAGTTATAACGGTTTGACGATTGGTTCCGCCTGAAAGGTTCCAAAGTTGTAACCCGATACAAATCCTTTTACCCAAATCCTTTTAAGTCCTTCTGATCAATCAACAATAATATTACTTGTATCTGTTGCCACCAAATGAGCGAAATAAATGAGAGAGTCTTATCGGTGAAAATCTACACGGGCACCGTGGGGCGATGGTAAGCAGGGAAACTGAAAATGCGAGAGTATTGTTAGTGAAAACTCGCAAAGAGCACTATAAGGCAACAGTGAAAAGAGAAATGAGAGAGGTTAGCTGGTGAAAACCCGCAAAGGGCACCAAATAAAAAAGAGAACCATCAGTCCTGGGCAAGGTTTCTCGGTTTCAAGGAATAGTTGTGATGAGTTTTGAGAGTCGGATGGTATACACGGATGATGCATCCAGTCCAAGAGGCATGTCATGCTCATTTAAGTCCGCATGTACTCCAGATAAGTCCTTCTTTCCTTTCCCCAAAGGGATACCTCTCTTCTAAGATCATTTTATCCATTTCATTGTTTGTTTTTCCTTAAATCCCTTTCAGTCTAATTCTGTTATGAAATTTAGACAAATAAAGGATGGAAAGGTTGATTTACAAGGTTCTTGTTTGACACAAGCCAATATTTAAGAAGGAACCCAGCCTCGACAGGTGCATCAAGTAGACCTCGACTGGCTATGAGGGCCGATGCTTTAAAATCAAGCTCCTGGAAGAAAAGGAAATCAAAGTTAAATGCCCACAAAGGCAAAATAAATTTGAAGAAGGTTAAGTCCCATGTGATTTACCGTCATGGTAAAGTTTTGGAAAATTCAAGATCTCCAAGGCTAGAAATAAAATCGGTCCTCAGGGAACAAGTAAGCAGTTGAGATCTTCATCAAAGAAGTCAGGCCAGATAAAGGGACCAAAACATCCAAGTCCACAAAAACCAACCACCATTTCAAACTGACAAATTTTTCTTTGTTTAAAAATAGGAAAATAGGTGCAATTCAAAAGCAACCTCGCAAGAAGCAGGTGCAACCAAAAGGAAACTGCGCAAGGGCTAGAAACAACTTTGCGGCAACAACTCCAAAAAAGGGAAGACTCCTCCAAAATTCTTTCCCATATTTACTTATTCTCTGAAAAATAATAATAAAATAAAGAAAATTCAAAATCATAGTAGTATAGGGTCTCCAATCCCTAGCTGCATTTTTTCCAACATATGGTCTCCAATCCCTAGTTGATGCCAGCATAACCTGATGCCAATATAGGGTCTCCACTCCCTAGTTGATGCTAGCATAACCTGATGGTTTTCCAACATAGGGTCCGCACTCCCTAGTTGATGCCAACATAACCTGATGGTTTTCCAACATAGGGTCTCCACTCCCTAGTTGATGCCAGCATAACCTGATGATTTTCCAACATAGGTCTCCATTCCCCAGTTAATTCCAGCATAACCTGATGACTTTCCAACATAGGGTCCCCACTCCCTAGTTGATGCCAGCATAACCTGATGATTTTCCAACATAGGGTCTCCACTCCCTAGTTGATGCCAGCATAACCTGATGATTTTCCAACATAGGGTCTCCACTCCCTAGTTGATGCTAGCATAACCTGATAATTTTCCAACATAGGGTCTCCACTCCCTAGTTGGTGCCAGCATAACCTGATGATTTTCCAACATAGGGTCTCCACTCCCTAGTTGATGCCAACATAACCTGATGACTTTCCCACATAGGGTATCCACTCCCTAGTTGATGCCAGCATAACCTGATGATTTTCCAACATAGGGTCTCCACTCCCTAGTTGATGCCAACATAACCTGATGACTTTCCCACATAGGGTATCCACTCCCTAGTTGATGCCAGCATAACATGATGACTTTCCGACATAGGGTCTCCACTCCCTAGTTGATGCCAGCATAACCTGATGATTTTCCAACATAGGGTCTCCATTCCCTAGTTGATGCCAGCATAACCTGATGACTTTCCAACATAGGGTCTCCACTCCCAGTTGATGCCAGCATAACCTGATGACTTTCCAACATAGGGTCTCCATTTCCTAGTTGATGCCAGCATAACCTGATGATTTTCCAACATAGGGTTTCTATTCCCTAGTTGATGCCAGCACAACCTGATGATTTTCCAACATAAGGTCTCCACTCCCAGTTGATGCCGGCATAACTTGATGATTTTCCAACATAGGGTCTCCAATACCTAGTTGATTTTACTTTTAGACATAGGGTTTCCACTCCCCAGTCTACGTCTTCTCCGGGTACACCATTCCCGTCCTTTTTCTAGCTTTCAATAATGAAGTAGTATGGAATTTTATTACAATAATTTACAAAATTTTCCTAGTAAAAATTGGGGCAGAAAAATTCCGTTCATTTGTTTTGATGCCTGAGCAGGTTATACCTTAAGACGCAGGATTCGAAACGACCAAAACAAAAAGTCTTAGTCCAGAATAAAAGAAGGAAAAGAAAATAATTGAAACCAAAGTGCAGAGGCGGAGAAAAGATGTGGACTGTCCGAAACATGAATCAATCCACAAGCTTGTCCCATACTGATCCGAAAAGCTGAAGAAGAATGGCTAGCACCTGCAGCTAACAAGCATCAAGATTCGGATCAGAGTCTGAGTGAAGAACTAGCCAAGACTCAAGATCAAGCTTCAAAAGATTCATAGATAGGAATCTTATAAATCGTAGCTGGTAGGCTTAGCTAGTCTTTTGCAATTTGACTTTGGTGTAATAAAGAGCTAAGCAAGCAGTAAACAACATCAATAGCAGTGAAATCACAGCTTCTCGGTAGTCCCAACTACCAAAACTTCCAGAACTACACTGACCTGATTCCTTTATAGCCAGGGATATGTAGGAAACCTTTGAAGCAAGGCATGGT
This sequence comes from Nicotiana paniculata, assembly GCA_005239505.1. Taxonomy (NCBI): domain Eukaryota; kingdom Viridiplantae; phylum Streptophyta; class Magnoliopsida; order Solanales; family Solanaceae; genus Nicotiana; species Nicotiana paniculata. The sequence goes on along the minus strand of ML338088.1, from coordinate 28,445 downwards.
CAAACTTTTTCAAAATGCTTCCCATGGAGTATCAAACAGGTAAAAATTATTCATGATTGCTCGCTCTATCTTTGCCCAAAAACTCTTCGTGTTTCCATACAAAGAGGGGCAGCTGTGAGCATACAATTTTTACCTCACCAAAAATATTCCCACAAAATTAATAAATAGATTATTTTTAAGATTTATTTTTTAGAATTTTTGTAATTATTTAAAATTATTCGCATTTAATTGCATTTTTCATGCATTTTTAGTATTTTGAAGTCTTGGAAATAACAAAATATTTAAATCTTTATCATATAGAACTGTTAGGTTTTTGATTGCATCTAGCATCTAATTGCATTATTTTATTATATTATTAGAAGAAAATCACAAAAATTATTTATTTTGACATTTTTTAGTTCTTAGTGTTAAATTAGTAATTCTCTTTTAATAATTTAGGATTGGCTAATTATGTAAATAATATAAATAGATAGTTAGTTTAACTTTACAAATTAAGATAATTTAGTACTTAATTTAGAATTTAATTAATTAATTAGATTTTAAAAATCAAAGGAAAAAGAAGAAATAAAAAAGAAGAAAGGGGGCTTAACTAGTCTTGGCCAAATTGGGCCAACTTAAATCAGCCCAAAATCCATCAATACACCCAGTCCAAATCGCCCAAGCCCAATACCCAGTCCGGTCCCAATTCCCCCCTAACCAAACGATACCATTTTAGTAACGATTGATCTCAGCCATTGATCTCTGCATATCCAACGGCTCGGAACTCCCCCTCAATTAATATACATATGTCCTAACACCCCTAACCCCTCCGGAACCCCCCTCACTCTCCATCTTCTTCAACCTAACCAAACTCTAGCCGCTACTAAACTCTTTTGCCATCGCCCGCCCATCGAAAATCGCCCACGGCGGTGGTGACACCCCAAATCCACCCAAAATCACACGATACGATCCCCAGGCCCTCTCAAACCTCACCATACCAGCCGATCTCCCAAAATCCCCACCAAATTTGGTGGATCTTAGATCTAGGCCCCTAGAAACCCTAGCTGCCGCCAAAATCGCCCACGGCGGCAGTGATGCTCTAAAATTACCCAAAATCTCACCATATAACCCCCAACACCCTCTAGAACCCTATCCTACCAATAGATCCGTCGAAATTCCATTGAGATTGTTTCCCTTCTCCGTCCAAACCTGAAATTGTACCACTCTTCACCCTCACTCCAAAAAAAGTGTCAAAATCCTTAGCTTCATATCTGAAACACCCCAAACCCTAGATCTACCCCTTTACATTTTTTTCCACCTAGCTCGTCCAAAAGTCCTCTTGCCAAGATCTCCCATCAATGGGTTTTAGATTCCAGATGGTTGTCTTGGTAAGAGGGTTTTTAGCCACTAGACCCCTCCTTAGCCAAAACCAGTCTGATTTAGTTAGATTCTTTTCTTTTATATTTTTCATTTTATTTTATTATTATTTATTTTATTTTATTAATTTTATGTTTATTTTCAATGTTACTGTTTTCATTTGTTTAATCTGTTATTTTGTTTAATTTCATTAAACATAATTATTTAGGTTGATTACACCAGTAATTAGTTAAATGCATGCTTGGTAATTGTCTGTTAGTGTTAGGATTTGGGCCTCTACTGTTTGGCCCATTTGACTTGGTTCAAAAGTGGGCCTGTTTGTGATAGACAGGCCCACAGATTCAATGTTGTTTTGAGAGCCCAAGGTCTTTAGACCAGAGTCACATGACTCAGGCCCAGTACCAGGTCTCGTTTTGAGGCAATTTCAAAACCCTGAAGGGTTAATTTGGGGTTTTAACTTAAAAAAAATTCAGTAACTAATAAAAAATTTCTAGAACAAAGACAACTGTCCCAATCTGAGTAGGAAAGAATAAGGATAGGGTTTGAAATATCAAGATATTGAACAATTATCCATTTTTTGTGTTAAGAAGGTACCAGAAATTGGACAGCTGTCCATTTTTCTGTTTTGGGAAGATGCCATTTCCTGATTTTTAGGGAATGCTGGCAGATTCCCTTGTACTTTTGATCCTTATCCCCTTGCACCCTTCCTCTATATAAGAGCACCCACTTTCTTCCATTAAGGACACCGAAAATTCCCTAAAAATACATTGAGTCTCCACTGCCTTGAGTCTTTTCCCTTCATTTTTGTTTTTAGCAAAAACTTCTGGAAAAACCAGCCTTGGTATTTCAGAAACAAAAAACAAAAACAAAAATCCTACTTTCTTTTCCAATTCTTACTGCTTCTATACTCTACTGGGGTTTTGAGTTTGAATTGGAAGCTCTTTGATTCTCTACTTAGGGTTCTTGCTATTGCTTTTACTCGAATTTTCAGAGACTTATTTTCTATCTTTCTTTTGGTTTCTTGCTGCTATCAAGGTACTACTCTTGACAATGTAAAAATCCAGTTTCATTTAAAGATGTTTGATTATTTTAGTATCATGACTATTATTTTGTTGTTTGTCAAATTGTGTTTGTTTGAACATAGTCTTGGATATGAGTTAAAGTACTACATGCAACATAATTGAAATTTGTTTAGTTTGAAATTATGTGCAAATCTGTAGAAAATTGGTTAATTTATTTATGTTTAAAATTTTTTTGAAGGTTGCTCAAAATATGTCTGAGCCTGATATATTTGTTCATGTTTAAATGATCATATCCCAAAATCCATGTATTTATCTACAATAATAGAAGCACAAAATTGTATTTTTGAAGGAAGATTTGTTAGGAGTAGTAGTATATAGATTTGTCATCATTCGGTATAAGGAATTAAACTCATTGTTTAGTTAGTAAATTGTAATAATTTAGTTCTTTCTATATTTCTTTGTGTGGCGTGATAATTTATTGTATTAGTTAATTTTACTGTATCATTCAAAGCAATTAAATACAGTAATTCTGATTTGGTAGTTTTAGAATTTTCAGATTATAAGAATTGGGGTTTTCTGAGCAAACTGGACAGTGGACCTGGTACATCTTCAGGCCCAAACCAATTGGGTCTTATGGAAAATTATTTTAGGTTTTCTACTAATAAACTAAGTTGATAATTTGATTAAAGGTATATTTATTCTCTAAAATTTTCATATACACAAATGATTTTAAACTTATTAACACGATTTTAACATAAGAAACAAAAATATTTAGGAAATCAGTAAAAAAAAAGAATTATCGAATTGGACCGAATTTTGATTTGTTTTGCTCATGCCCCAGGTTCCTTTTAGCATCCTGTTTTAAAAGAAAAATGCAAAAGTACGTACTAAGATTCAATGATTGGTTTTACGAAAATAAATTACAATTTTTCAGTCTTAAAATAGTTAGTAATATGTGCATTGGGCCAGGGTTATTTAGACCCAGCCATCAACATGCCCAAATCCTCTTTGATTGAATTTCCTTAATTTGTCAAATGATTGATAATATGCGTATTGGGCCAGAGTTCATTTGGATTCACCTGTTATCAGGCCCAAAGCCACTTTTTTATGGACACATTTAGCAGCTAAAAGCTGCCCAATTAATTCACTAAATGTCTCACACAATATTGAGCCTTTACATCTAGTCTCAAAACATAGTGAAAGTAGCTTATAATCATGATCATAACCTTAGGTATATTTCTAATCAAACTAACTATTGCAATTATGTACACGTACGCGTGACATAGTTGCGATGTCAAAAATAAACCAAAGTACACGTTCGCGTGATCGTGGTCAAATATTCTTAGTAACAATAAAATGATTTAATTAAATACTCGAAGAAATTCTTTTAGGCACGGTTTTTAACGTACTATCGTAGTTGTGTACGCGTTCGCACGACTTTTGGCCAAGCTTTTCTTAAAATAATTAAATGTTGTGAACTGTGTAAACGTACGCGTGATATGATTCTTGACGCGCCAAACTAAATGAGTATACGTACGCGTGACTCGTTTTAAGATATTTCTTTAATTAAGAATAATCGAGTAATTAAAAAAGGTAAAAGAAAAAATGCACATAAGTCCTAAAATGAGTAATTAAACAATTTAAGCCAAGTATAAATTGTTAAGCGACCGTGCTAAAATCAGGAACTCGGCAGTGCCTAACACCTTCTCCCGGTTAACATAATTACTTACCCGATCTTCTGGTTTCACATACTTTTAAACAGAGAATTTTCTCGATTGGAATTTAAAAAAAAAATAATGGTGACTCGGAACACCGTAAATAAATAATTTCGAGTGGCGATTTTTAAATTAATTAAATAATCTCAATTCGAATAATGTCACTTAAACTGAAAAAACTCCTATATCTCCCTTCGGGAAAAAAGGAGGTGTGTCCATTACGGCCCCTCGTTTGTCGTGTCTAACCGTCTTTCCCTTAGCCTCAGTCCTTTGCTTTTTTCGAGCTCAATGCTTGGCCGCGCCCGATTATTGATGCTCTATTCGTCCTCCCGAGGCTCTGATCTATGGAGGCCCTCGATTTTACTTGAGGCCATATCGCGCCGCGCTATCGTCTCGTTTCTTTATCAAAAAATTGGGGTAACTTTATCCACGATTTACCCGCACACAATATTTTATTTTTGTTTGTTAACCAGAATTTATTAAATATTTGATAGAAATAAAAAGTATTTATTTTTAACAAACTCAAAGGACCGAATTACTCATGAATATAGTTTAGAGGTTATTTTAAACATACCCCAAACGTAAGTGATAATTTTGTCATTTTCTTCCATTAAAATGAATGAAATATGAGCGGTTTGGCTATGCACATCCAAAGCCGCCGAACCCAGCTCGCCGGTTTGGTTGTGGCCATTCGTAGCCCTATCCACACTGTACGTTCCACCACAACAAAGACACCGTTCTCCAACTCAACCAAAAATGGCGTCTTCTCTATCTTCTCTATCGACCATATTGAGCCAGCCTCACTGTGCCGTACGCATCAAATTCCCTAAACATTACTCTTCCTTCCACGTCAGATTCCTCTCATCGAAGCTTCTCCAACTTCAATCCTCCTCCTGCCGCCGCACGTCAGCCGCTCATCGAAGGAGCTCTACATTCTCTCTCAAGATTTCTAGAAACTTCTCCAACTGTCAATCTCGCACTTCTTTACCCAGCAAGGACCAAATTCCAAGCCTCCACCAATTCATCCCCAAAGCTACTGCCCCCACTGTTTCTGCTTCCGATGTTCAGTCCGAGTAAGTTATCTACTTAATCCATAGTTATATTGAAACAAAATTTTAAAAAGTTATATTTTTTAATGCTAAGTCTCTAAGAGAAGTACTCGGTACCCTCTGGTTTAAAATCTTGGATTAGCTTCTCTTTTTCATGATTAGATCGAAGTACAAGCCTTATGTCGCATTGCAAGCAATTTATTTTTAGATTGCAGACATACTAAGATCGCGTATGAGTGGAAAGTCAATTCATTTAATAAGCATGGTATCTCTTACATTTCACATAGTCAGGTTGGTCCATTGCTTCCACTAAGTTGTTAAAAACTAGTACGAGACATGAATTTTGTTGTTGTTGCCAAGTCGCCGACCCTGTAGACATTGGAGCTTCAGTTTGCTCTAATTTTTAAGCTTCGTTGAGTTCTCGGGATCTTGCAGCAAGCGAAGTTTTTTGATTCGGTGTTTGTAAAAAAGCAGATAAATCCTGAGCACCAACTTGTTTGATTTGTCATGCGTCATAGTCATAATAGTTCAGTGTTCTCGGGGGCAAATTGGCGTGAATGTAACTTGCCAGATACAAGTTGTTGACCACCCATGGTAACCTAATAGCTCCAGGATTGATAGTTCATTACAATGTGAGTGACATGCTTTAAGCATCCTTATGTTGTGAGGGCTTAAGGGCTTGCATGGTTGTTTCCGCTGAACCTCTGACAGTCTGTTTGATTGGAGGAACGGTAGGGGAAGATAAGGAAGAGAAATTTGACTTATTTTACTGTCCTCCAGTGAAGTATTGATGATCTACTTCCCATTGTCTGGTATAGTTGCAACATAGGTAAAAATGATTTCCTTATTCCTTTCTGTTCAAGTTTGGAAGGATTTAAAAGGCAACATATGAGGTATCCAACTACTCCAATTTTCTTCCTTGTGGACCAAGTGAATATCTTTCTATCCTTACTTCCATTCATCTGACATCTCCCTTTTTAACTTCAACCTAACCAGACATTACATGGAATTACATGCCTCTACTTCAGCCAAGCTTCCATAAGTTGTTCCTATCCCAAAGGTAGCGGGTGCTTTGATGTTTTCTGAGCATTTGCCCTCCTAATTGAACGAAGAGGTTGCCTTTGAGATGTTAGGCTCATCCTTGTTTGGATGGAAACCTGAAGTTAAATCGTTTGCTGTCCCGTTGTAGAGAAAAAAAAATCCATCTAAAACTACTATATATCCTTAATATGAATGCTCCCTTGGTCCATTGGCTGCAATAAGGAGAACCAACAGTGGCACCACTCTTGTATAGGCCCTCACGAGTACCCGTAAGGTTCTTAACTGCCATAATAGTGTGTAGCATTTTGGAATTAATAATTGCTATTCACATTTCACATTTCTGGAAGTCAGCACATATGTATGATAATCCCGTTCATCCATGCTAAAGGGACTCACTATAACCTGTTAGCTCATCTCGTAATGATGCTTCTGATCCTGTAGAAGTCATGGATTCATCTTTATCATCTTGCCCTTAATTGCGATATAGATTTTCATCTAATGTGCATCTTGTCCGTCAAGTCCGCAGTTGCTAGTGCAAGTTGAAACTAAGTACTCCGTTTCAATTTATGTGACGTAGTTTGACTCGGTACAGAGCTTAAGAAAAAAAAAAAGACTTTTGAAACTTGTGGTTTTAAAGGCTTAAAAAGGTAAAAGCTCTGTGGGGTCATAACAATTGTGTGGCTATAAAAGTTTCTCACTAAGGGTAAAATTGTGTGGTAAAAGTTTCTCATATTAAGGGTAAAATAGAAAGCTTAAAGTTAAGTTGTTTCCAAATATAGAATTGTGTCATTCATTTTGGAACGGACTAATAAGAAAAGTGTGATATAAATTGAAATAGAGGAAGTAATAGTGAAATATTGATAAAATGAAAGACGTGAATAGGAATTGAAAAGGGAAAGGAAAAGAGGGGCATGGAAACATCATGAGACCCCTTCTCAAATTTATTAATGCCTTCATACGACGAAATTGAGGTCATCCGTTCTAGCAATTTGTTATTGAAGTAGAATAAACTTATTGAATAGTTTGTTTGTAGTGCTGTCATCTGGTGGCCACTTATCTTTGATATATCAAGCTCCATAAAAACTTTAGGAGCTATTTGAACAAATAATTGCATGAATATCCAACTATTCAAACTGAAGGGAAGCAGAAAAGTGTTCAAGAGTTGATCCAAAACTATCTAGACCTAGAGTTTTATGTCCTACTGTAGGAAAATTTGAAACATTCTATTTTATTTACAATGTTTTGACTTGAAAATTCTTAAATATATTGCTCTGTTTGTTCGAAGAGGGATAATTCAATACTTTAGTTGGTAGAGCTACTAAAGTCTGATCTACCAGCAATTTTATATGATAATGATTTGTTATGTTTCCAACTTTCTTGTTTCACTTGAAGATTTATAACTTCAGATTCATTGATAGTGCCAAATTAGCAACCTTAATTTTATCAGAGAAAACTTATCAGAGAGACTGAGATTTGGGCTTTCTTTTGCTGTAGGTCTGTGATGATATCTGATGTTATGCCAAGAGGTCGCATCTATCATGAAACTTATGGATGCCAAATGAATGTCAATGATATGGAGATTGTTTTATCTATCATGAAAAATGCTGGATACACCGAAAGCGTGGAAGTCCCAGAGAATGCTGAGATAATATTTATAAATACTTGTGCTATAAGGGACAATGCAGAACATAAGGTTTGGCAGAGGCTCAATTATTTTTGGTTTCTTAAGAGACAATGGAAGAGCAATGTTGCGATTGGAAGGTCACAGTCCACACATCCTCCCAAAGTAGTTGTGCTGGGGTGTATGGCCGAGAGGTTGAAGGACAAAATATTGGATTCAGATAAGATGGTTGACGTGGTTTGTGGACCTGATGCTTATCGAGACTTGCCACGCCTGTTGGAAGAGGTGGACTATGGTCAGAAAGGTATCAATACTCTACTTTCACTTGAAGAAACTTATGCGGATATTAATCCAGTTCGCATCTCCAAAAATTCTATATCTGCATTTGTATCTGTGATGAGGGGTTGCAATAATATGTGCTCATTCTGCATTGTCCCCTTCACTAGAGGGAGAGAACGGTCTCGCCCAGTGGAATCAATTGTGAAAGAGGTCGCTGAACTTTGGAAAGAGGGAGTCAAAGAGGTTACGCTTCTTGGCCAAAATGTAAATAGCTATAATGATACATCTGGAGTTGAAAATCCTGCTGAACCAGCAGTCAGTTGGGAACTTAGTGATGGATTCTCCAGCATGTGCAAAGTAAAACATGTGGGTCTACGGTTTGCTGATCTCCTAGATAGACTTGCGACAGAATTTCCTGAAATGCGGTTCAGATACACTTCCCCACATCCTAAAGATTTTCCTGATGATTTGCTGTACGTAATGCGAGACAGGTACAATATCTGCAAAAGCATTCATCTGCCAGCACAGTCAGGCAGCAGTGCAGTGCTTGAAAGAATGCGTCGTGGATATACTCGAGAAGCATACTTAGATCTTGTGAAGAAGATAAGGGATATAATACCTGACATGGGCATAAGCAGTGACTTCATATGTGGTAAGATTGTATTCCATTGTGTTTTCTTATTACTGGGACCTCACTTACGGCTGAACATGCATGCTACACATGCTAATCGGACATGGTCTGTTACTTTTGGTTTTCGGGAAATATTTGTGTCTTTGTTTTCTAGTTATTTTATGATACTTCCTCTTTTTACTTTATTACTTTTTCAAGAATGCTAGTCTTTTCCTGAGATGCTTTGTCATCTTGATTTATCTTAGATTAAGATGTAGAAATTATTTGACTATTCAAAGAGTTGTTACAGTATTTTATATTTTACAAAAGACGAGCTAATACTTCTGCTTCCTGACTTCTCACATTCAGAAATTGATCCGGGAGTTCTTGAATTATTCTAATGTCATGAGAGACAAACTTCTCATAGCTTATAGGCAGATGGCATTACATGGGAGCTATACAAAACGACTTATTTGCTCTTAATTTGACACGTTACTTTCAGGTTTCTGTGGAGAAACGGAAGAGGATCACAAAGACACACTAAGCCTCGTAAAGGCTGTTTGTTATGACATGGCATACATGTTTGCTTACAGCATGAGAGAAAAAACACATGCCCACAGAAAATATGTTGATGATGTTCCTGATGATGTTAAGCAAAGGAGGCTCACAGAACTAATTGAGGCTTTTCGTGGGAGTACAGGTCAGAACTATGACTCTAAAATTGGTACTCTCCAACTTGTGCTAGTTGAAGGACCCAATAAGAGAGCCCCAGACACAGAGTTAATTGGCAAGAGCGACAGAGGCCATAGGGTATCATTTACTAACCTGCCTATCCCAGATAAGGTTGATAATAATGGGAAGCGAAACCCAAAGATTGGTGATTATGTTGAAGTGCACATAATAAAATCTACAAGGGCATCACTGTTTGGAGAAGCACTTGCTATAACTAAATTGAGCTCATTTTACAGCTCTTCACATGAAGAAGCTGTTGCCTTTGCCAGCAGAACATAAGCTATTATTAAAGCTTCTGTACTACAGTTTGCGCTTCCATCTTGCCTTTCTTTTGAAATCACAGAGTAGCCATGTATTGTTAATAGAGTAGCATTCATACCGGTAGCTTAAAGATTTTTTGCTTTCATACTGGAGTTTTATTCTGGCTGTTTAGCTCCGGCCACAGAGATCAGTAATTTTTGAGCTGGTTAATTTTCAGGATCCTACGTACTTGCTCAACTGTTACAGTCAGGAGAGTGGCTTATTGAGAAAATAAATTTTCAGTCATGAACTCTGAGCCTCTTGTTTGCTCGATATTGATAATCTTTTGCTATTCACTAGTTTGGAGGGAAGTCCAAAAGCTATAATCTCAGTAATAGTTATGGTAACCATAACCACCCTCTTCACATGTTGAAACTTTGTCTCGCCATTAAAGTGAACTATGTTGTCTTCACATGTCGCATACAAGGGCTCGCTCTCTCTGACCCGAAACCGGTCGATCTAGCCATGAGTAGGTTGAAGAGAGCTCTAATCGGCCTTGGAGGACCGAACCAGCACATGTGGCAAAATACGGCGGTTACTTGTGGCTAGGGGTGAAAGGCCAACCAAGGTCGAATATAGTTGATTTTTCACAAAATCTATTTTAGTAGAGCGCATAATGTCAATGGCCCCACATATGTAGCAAATTACGGGGATGACTTGTGGCTGGGGTGAAAGGCCAACCAAGGTCGAATATAGCTGATTTTTCTCACACAAAAAAACAAACTAAATTGATAACCAGATTTGCCTTGAAATACCAGTATCAGGGTGGTTTAAAATGCATTGAGAAATTAAATTCGACTTGGTCTATTCACTCTGTTGTTGAATATTTGTCCTGTTATGTAACAGATCATTAGTTAGTGGAAAAAAAATGTTTAGAACTTTTTTAGGAGAATAATAAGTGCACGCCATACTGGTAAAATATAGCTCAACCGATACAAAATGGAGCAATGTGGACGTATATGTACGACTTAGTATATATATATATATATATATCAGCTGGTAATGATCAATAATGTTATGGTCAGGTTCGCATCTTCCGGTCAACCGTCTCTCCTGTGGGGATTTTAGGCCAGCTTGGAATCTACCAAACCCTAGCACGACACTTGGAACCTACCTACACCTAGCACGATACTTGAAACCAACTCGCACCTAGCATGGTCACTTGGAAAGTACCTGTGCCTAGCACGACCAATTCAAATCTACCCCGCGCCCAACTCGACCATTTGGGACCTATTTGCGCTCAGCTCGGTAACTTGAAGCCTACACGCGCCTAGTACCGACACTTGAAACTTACCAACACTCAACATGACAACTAGGAGCATACTCGTACCTAGCACGACCACTTGGAACCTACCCACATCTAGCATGGCCACTTGGAACTTATCCATATTAGTACCTTCTCGCTTTAGTTTTAGTCCGAAAGTGTTGATTTCTGTTCCCAAAACTAATGAAATTGTACAAATTGCAGGAATGCTGAAGAATTGGACTCGAATGAAGAAAATCTAACTCAAAAAGGAGTTTTCCGGCTCATAAGGCAAGAAGGAGCACACTAGGCCAAAAGTGCGGTTCGCAGAAGAAAGCGTGGACCGCAGAATTCACTCTGCGGCTGCATATCTGGTGACTGATGCTTAGAAGTTGATTGAAGCCAAGTGATCGCACACAATTTGTGTGGCTGCAAAACATGGTCGCACTAACAAGAATTCAAAAAGTTCAGAGAGTTTGTGTCGCACCCCGACCTTGGGAGCGCGACCAGCGCTCAACCGTGATATCCCAGTCAAGCAAGCCTACTCGATGCCTTCTACCCGACCTTACTCATGAATAAAGTGAAGATGAATAATCATGAGGTAGACAATAAGAGGATGACATGTACGACACCGATTTTGTTACCTTTAGTTACTTCACTACAAATTCCCAAAATACATTACACATCCGTAGTTTTAGAAGTGGAAACATGTGTTACAAGTACAAAATTTCAAGTTTGACTTACCCAAATCAAAATACAATCGACACTATATCTACAGAGCCTCTAATTGATACAAAAGAGTAGTATAGTGGCGCCGACAACAAGGCTCTGGCTGTACCTCAAAACACTGTACATAAGGAATAAAAGACACAAGACCTCGATATGAAGTGAGGCTCACCAAGTCAGCTGAGAAGAGGATGTACCGCTATCACTAATCAATGCCGCCTGCTGTGGAACCACCTGCATCCATTAAATATTCAGCGCCCCCGGTAAAAGGGATGTTAGTAAATATGGAATAGTACTAATATGTAAGATTAAATACCCTCTCAATAAATCGAGTAACAATATAAGGAGAAAGAAACATGGGATCAATGAGAGCCTCAAACAATACTAAAACGTCAAGTTAAGTAAAAGATAAAATTTTCAAGTAAATATCAATATTTTTAAGTTGGGAGATCTTTAATAAAAATACAACACCGTGATTTTAGCACGAAGTCCGATCTCGTCCCAATCGACTAAGCCGTATCACCCCGAGACATGCAATCATAATACCACCATGTGTGCAACATGGTGTCCGATCTCGGACGATCACCTAAGCTGTCTCACCAGAATGCTGTGTGGGTGGACATCACTTCCCGTTAGAAATCATCTCATCCCAATTAAGGGGAATAATCTCAACACATCAATCTCATCCCATTTAAGGGGAATAATCTCAACACATCAATAAGGGATTTACCCCTCAATCACTCCTACATCGGCACGTGTAGTTTCGAGGTTAGATTATTTCAATCTTCTCTTCCTCAGTGACTAAGGATACCGCCGAAACATTTATTAAATAAAGAAGTTAAAATTCATTTCATAATCATTCGCACATCCTTTCATTTCATTGGCACTATTGGCCACAAGTGTAATTTTTATTCTTGGTACGATGGCCACATTTTATATCTCATACTCACTTCTTTCACTTTCAAGCATCATCATAGGTTATCAACAATAAGAGCATTTGGAATCAAGACTTTAAATATGTATATGAGCAATAGTAGTCTTAAGCACATTGAGTTTTCTTTTCAAAATTAGGCATAATAAACTTGCAATTGAAACATAATTTTAAATCATAACATTTTGATACATCGGTCATGCTTGAATACATCCTCGGCGGAGAAAATAATATGATAGGATCAATTGGAACGCATTTTGAGTGTATATATATATTTGGAAACAAAGCTTATTTTGAATAATCGAATTTATTAGGAATGACTATGAATATGAGAAATAAGAACTTGGGCCAATCACACTTGAAACTGACGAGAACATCATGGAATTTGATTCTACAAGAGAAGTTTAGCCACTACACCTCGCTTGAGCTTTCCTTAAATTAGTTCAACGTTTCAAACCTCCTAGATACTTCAATCTTATTAGATACATGACAAAACTGAACCATAACTAGGGAGATGTTTATGGGTTTTTCCCATTTAGGCATTTTATCAAACACTAGGTGTGCAATTTGATTACATGATTCTACAGGATTTTCTTCACCCCACAACCAATCCTACACCAAGAGTTTACCCATATTAATTCAATGACCTCCCCACCACATTTATTGTACATGAATGCACAAAGAATAACTCTCATTCCCAAGAATCACATTCCCCATTACCTATCTTCTGCCCAAACTCGAAATTGAGAAATAAGGTATGGAACCTTACCTCTTAAAAGAAGACTTGCAAGCTTCCCTTGTTGAATTTCCAAAGCTTGGTCAAAGAGTGGAGTGTTGAAGTGTTTGAGCCTCACATTTTCTCTCTAGCTAGCTCCCCCCCCCCAGTAAAAATGCTTGATTTTTCCATTCTAAATGAGCCCTAATGACTTTTAATCAAAATGGGGTCGGGTAATAAAAACAGAAAATTGACCCTCCTAACTCAACTCTATGGTCGCAGAGTGTACAACAGAACAGGTATGTGGTCCACATAAGGGACCGCGAATTCATCCTCCAAAACTGAGCTGATAAGGTTAGGTCTGCGGTAGATTTGCGGTCCGCAGACCCGTTATGCGGCCGTGAGATGGACCGCAGAATCACCCTCCGAAATTTCTCATGCCGAGTCTGCGATGGAAGTGCGGCCCGCGAAATGATTATGCGGTCGCATAATGGACCGCAAAATAACCTCCAAAATTGGTTTTGTTTCTGTTGCACTCTAGGACAGATCTGCTGTCCCCGAAGTGGTTCTAGTGTCACGTAGTGGACCGCAGAAATACCATGTCCTACAAAAATTATTCTTCCGACCCCTCAACGCTTTGCACAACCCAAAAAGTAACAATCCACGAACACGTTAGCCTACCTCGGCACGATGAAACCCCAGGTTCTAGGTAAATTTTTACGGAGCCTTACATCCTCCCCCACTTAGGATCATTCATCATCGAATGAGGAGTAGAGTCCGCCTAGAACTCCCAACATAACTCATCTCTTCTTTCACGCATCTCAAACCCTCAAATTTTGGCTAGCTCCCAAAATTTCCAGAAAGTTCGGCAAAGTTTCCCTTGTAATTGGGCCTATCCACTTGTTAGAGAATTCCAAAAATCAGTCCTAACAACATAACCATAACACAATAATGTATCACAATATGTAAAAAACATCGACCACTACGTCATAAACATTATATTACCAAAAAGGGGCATCTCGAACATAAACTGTACAATTTGAACATAATTTAAAGAAAGTAAGCTCTTAATTATTCTTTCCAAACACAACTACTTAGTCATACAGACAAATGAAGGTATTTCTTCTTAATCTCTTCCTCGGCCTCCCAGGTGGCCTCTTCCACATGTTGGTTCTGCCATAAAATGTTCACGGAGGCAATCTTTTTATTCCTTAGCTTTCGAACCTGCCTATCAAAAATGGCAATCAGAATCTCCTCATAAGTCAATTCTTTATTAACCTCAATAGCCTCTACCGGAACAATGAGCGTCGGGTCTCCAACTACCTTCTTCAACATAGATACATGAAGCACCGGGTGCACCAACGACATTTTAGGTGGTAGCTCGATCCTGTAAGCCACCTGACAAAACCTCTGAATGATTCTGTACAGACCGATATACCTAGGACTCAATTTCGCTTTCTTCCCAAATCGCATTATACCTTTCATGGGGAAACCTTCAAGAATACCCAATCATCCTCTTTGAACTCCACATCCTTGTGACGCACGTCTGAATAGGACTTCTGTGACTCTGAGCAGTTTACAACCATTCCTTAATGATCTTAACCTTCTCCATAGCCTAATGCACGAGGTCTGTCCCTATAAACTCTGCTTCCCTAATCTCGAACAACGTAATGGGAGATCTATATCTCTTACCATATAGCGCCTCGAACGTTGCCATTTGAATGCTAGCATGGTAACTGTTGTTGTAGGCAAATTCTATGAGTGGAAAATGATTATCGCAACTCTCCTTGAAGTGAAGAACACAAGTGCGCAACATATCCTCAAGCGCCTGAATAGTCTGCTCTGCTTGTCGGTCTGTGGATGGAAGGTTGTACTAAGATTCACCTGAGTGCCCAAACCTTGCTGAAATTTCTTCCAAAAATTAGCTGTGAACTGGGCCCCTCGATCTGAGATGATAGAAACTGGAGTTCCATGCAACCTGACTATTTCCTTGATATACAACCGAGCATATTGTTCTTCTGTGATGGTAGCCTTAACAGGTAAGACGTGGGCTGATTTTGTGAGTCGTTCCACAATCACCCAACTCAAATCAAACTTATGAGGCATTCAAGGTAGTCCCACCATAAAGTCCATATTGATCATCTCCCACTTCCATATTGGAATTTCTATGTTCTATTACATCCCACCGGAAGTGCCATCCCATCTAGCCTTTGGTGTTCGGCCTTCACTTGTTGACAATTTAGACATCTCGCCAATAAGTCCGCTACCTTCCTCTTCATGTCATTCCACCAGTAGACTTCCTTAAGATCATGCTACATCTTTGTAGATCCTGGGTGCACGGAATACCTAGAATATGAGCCTCGATCATGATTCTTTCCCGGAGACCATCTACATTTGGAACACATAATCACCCTTGGTACCTTAGTGTACCATCATCCGTGCCAAGAGAAAAATCCATGGTCTTATGTTTATGAATCCCCTCATTCAACTATACCAACAACGAATTGTCGTATTGCTTCTCCATGACTTCCACAACAAGTGATGATTCAGACCTATTTTGCATAATCACCCCTCCTTTGCTATAGTCCGCAAGACGAACTCCCAAACTAGATAACCGGTGAAGTTCCTTGGACAACGGCCTTTGTTGTTCCTACTAGTGAGCCAAACTACCCATGGATTTTCGGTTAAGAGCATTCGCCTCAACATTAGCCTTTCCTGGATGATATAGAATATCGATGTCGTAGTCCTTGAGTAACTCAAGCCATCTTCTCTGCCTCAGACTAAATTCCTTCTTCTTGAAAATATATTGAAGGCTCTTATGGTCTGTGAATATATCCACATGGACCCCATACAAATAATGACGCCAAATCTTCAGTGCAAAACCATCGCCGCAAGCTCTAAGTCATGTGTTGGATAATTCTTCTCATTATTATTGAGTTTCCTAGAAGCATAAATGATCTCCTTGCCATGTTGCATCAACACACACCCAAGTCCAATCCTTGAAACATCACAATATACCACAAACCCATTTGTACCCTCTGGTAAGGTCAACACTGGTGTCGTAGTCAATCTTGATTTCAACTCTTGGAAGCTCTTTTCAAGCATCCGACCACTGAAACTTAGCTGCCTTCTACGTCAATTTAGTCAATGGAGAGGCAAGAGTAGAGAACCCCTCCACAAACCTCCTGTAATACCCAACTAAGCCTAAGAAACTGCGAATCTCTGTTGGAGTTGTAGGTCTAGGCCAATTCTTCACAGCTGCGATCTTCTGAGGATCAACCTTGATTTCTTCACTGGTGACGACATGACCCAACAATGTGACAGATTCAAGCCAAAATTCAAACTTCAAAAACTTCGCATACAACTTATGCTGATACATAGTCTGCAGAACTACCCTGAGATGATCGGCATGGTACTCTCGACTTGCTGAATATACAAGAATGTCATCAATGAACGTTATCACAAAGAAGTCGAGAAAAGGCTTGAAGACTCGATTCATAATATCTATGAAAGTTGCTAGGGTATTCGTAGCCCAATAGACATCACCAAAAACTCAAAGTGCCCATATTAGATCCTAAAAGATATTTTCAGAATATCTTGCTCCCTGATCTTCAATTGGTGATATCCCGATCTTAAGCCAATCTTGGATAAATACTTATCACCCTGCAACTGATCAAACAAGTTATCTATCCTCGACAATTGGTAATTATCCTTGATCGGGACCTTGTTGAGCTGCCGATAGTCAATACATATCCTCAGTGAACCATCCTTCTTCCTTACATAGAGAATCGGTGCACCCCAAGGTGACACACTCGGCCTGATGAAACCCTTCTCTAATAAATCCTTCAACTGCTCATTTAGTTCCTTCACTTATACCGACACCATTCTATAGGGTGGAATGGATATAGGCTGCGTGCTTGGCATCACATCGATCCCAAAATCAACCTCCCTGTCTGGTGGGATCCCAGTGAGCTCATCGGGAAAGTCCTCTGGAAATTCATTCACAACTGGCACGGACTCAAGCGTAGGTGACTCAACATCAGTGTCCGTAGCCCAGACCAAATGGTAATACACCCCTTGTTGATCATCTTTGCTGCCTTAAGGTAAGAAATAAGCCTACCCCTCCGGCACTACATCATCCCTCTTCCACTTAATAACTGGCTCATTGAAATTCAAACCTAACGGTTCTGGTTCGGCAATCAATCTTGGAAAAACATGAATAAAGTCAGCCCATCCTCATTATCACATCAAAATCAACAATTCGCAATTCAATGAGATCAACCATGATGTACCGACCATGCACCGTGACAACACAAGCCTTATAAACCCGCACGACCATAATAGACTCAACAACTGGAGTAGATATAGAGAACGACTCATGAAGCTATTCCGGTTCTATCCCGAATTCCATAGCAACATAGGGAGTGACATATGACAAAGTGGAACCAGGATCTATGAGAGAATAAACATCATGAGATTGGACAGTTAATATACCTTGTGATAATAGCTAGAGAAGCTTCTGAACTCTAGCGACCCTTCATAGCATAGAAGCGTCTGGGTCCTCCCGAACTCTGTGCACTACCCTTAGTTGCACCAAGCCCTGATGGTGCCGGAGTACCTCGAGCTGGAGGAGGTGATATGAATGTAGTAGCATCAGAGCTGGCTGGCTGTGCCGTACCCCTGTCCACATCCTAGCAGGACGAACGACAATCTCTCTGAATATAATCTCTGATACCGCACCCGTAGAATATAAGTAGGTTCATGTAGCAGGCCCCTAAATGCATCTTCCCACACCTAGGGCATGGTGGCCTCCGCTGCTGCTGGAATCTCCCACCAGGCCGACCCTGCTGATAGGATCCCCTGTTGCCTTGACTGGGCCTGAGATGGCTCCACTGCTACTGAAAGGGCCCTGATGGTGGTGCATTAACTGAAGAATGAGAAAAGGACTTGGATGGCCCAGATAACCCTCCCTAAATGCTGACCTTCCACCACCACCACCACTGGAAGGACAACCAAAGTTTCCTGCAGACCAAACCTTATTGCTACCTTCTTGGTCCATTCTATTCTTTAATTTGCCGGTCTCTGTGGCTTGAGAAAATGACACCATCTTCCTATAGTTCATATCAGAATTAAAAGAAGTTGTATTGGCCTTATTAATAACCAAGGGGCTGAGGCTCTACACAAATTGGTGCACTCTAGCCTCAATAGTGGGCAACATGTAAATGACATACTTGGACATGCGCGCGAACTTCATATGGTAATCCACACATTCATGCTACCTTGTTTTAGGCTCTCAAACTCGGTGGCACGGGATGCCTTAGTATTTCCAGACAAGAAATGATCAATGAATGCATCAACAAGCTCACTCCACCTTGCCGGAGGGCTCCCCTCCTCACGGGACTCATCCCAAAGATCGAACCAAGAATATGCCACCTCTTTCAGGCGGTAGGAGGCCAACTCCACTTATTCTGTCTCAGTAGCACGCATAACTGGGAGAGTCTTGTGCATATCATCAATAAAGTCCTGGAGTCCTCCTTAGGATTAGTGCCCATGAACACTGGAGGATCCAACTGAAGAAACCTGTTCAACCTGGAACTAGCGGAATCTCCTTGCTGGCTGGAAGAAGTAGGTGCGATATTCGATCTTTGGGCCTAGGAAGCCACTATTTGAGCCAACATCTGTATGGATCCCCTAAGGTCCTCATCAGAAACTTTGGGACTGGAGTTGAGGCTGGAGGTGGAACTGGAAGATCAATTGGAGGAGGAAACGTTGCACCCTTAGTAAGTGTAAGAATTGGTGCAGCCTGAGTCGGAGTAGTAGGATTAGGCGGTATTGTGGTTAGGGGAATATCCTCACCCATCAGGTGCTCACCCGCATCGTCTAGTATAGAATCAATTTCCACTTCTGGGGTGGCATTGGCTCCTTGTCCAGTCCTTTCCTTCTTCATAGGCGCCATATACCGTAAATTAGAACAATGCATGAGTTAAAGGAGGAACAGTCTTACAATTAGCTCTGTAGCCTAATCTAGAACATCAAAGAAGGGTAACATTCCTAAATGCCCAAGTAACCTCCTAATTATAGATGTGGTTGACAACACACCGATAAGAATGACTCTACTAGACACGGCTCTGATACATCCTAGGACACGTTAAAACCTTAGGCTCTGATACCAAGCTTGTCATGCCCCAACCTTTGGGAGCGCGACCGACGCTCAACTGAGATATCCCAGTCAAGCAAGCCTTCTCGATGCCTTCTAGTCAACCTTACCCATGAATAAAGTGAAGATGAATATCATGAGTTAGAAAATAAGAAGATGACATGTGTGACACCAATTTTGTTACCATTAGTTACTTTATTACAAATTCCCAAAATACATTACACATTCACTGTTTTAGATGTGGAAACATGTGTTATAAGTACAACATTCAAGTTTGACTTACCCAAATCAAAATATAACCCACATTATGTCTACGGAGCCTCTGGTTGATATAGAATAGTAGTATGATGGTGCCATCAACAAGACCCCGGCTGTACCTCAAAACACTGTACATAAGGAACAAAAGACACAAGATCCCGCTATGAAGTGGGGCTAACCAAGTCAACTAAGAAGAGGGTATATCGCTATCACTGATCGATGCTGCCTACTGGAACCACCTGCATCCATTAAATATGTAGCACCCCTGGCAAAAAGGACGTTAGTACTGTCATGGGCGGTTTTCTAACCATGCCTCATGACCCCTTGGACGCGCCCTGTGGTCTTGGCCGCGCCAAGTGACAAGAGCGCATATTCCTCTGTCGCCCCAATGATGTCCCTCGAAAGCGCCCAGCCGCAGGCAGCTGCCAACAGCACTGCGCGCGCAGATTGTGATGCCTAAGACAAAGTTGCTGACAACGGACTTGTTTCTACCTTGTAGAAAACTAAGTCCTTTTCATTGTAAAAATAGAGTAGTTTTATTCCATGTATTTCCATTATGATTCTCTAGCTTATTTAGGTCAAGTCTTGTAACTTTGGTTTATTTTTTGTAAGCACTATTAAGGCGGATCAAACAATCAAAAACTTTCTAGCAAGAAATTCTCTGTACTGGTGTCTCTCCCTATCGACACCGCGTTGCCTTCTTTTGTAATAACTTTCATTAATGCAATCAAGCTTTCTTTTAATTCTCATTACTGTTCTCTCAATTGTTCTTGACATTTGTTTTCTCGTACGGCACTGAGAATCTTATCTAGCGTACGGAGGGGACCTCAATTAGCGGACAAAAACTGCACTGACATCAGTTGCTTAGCCTTACGTCGCCCTTCCAAGGAATCTCAAGAAGGCCCTGCGTAACAGTTGGTATCAGAGCCTAGGCTCGACATCGGACGAGGGAACGCATTGCCATTACCACAATTTCTGACCATGGTGAATCACAGGGACCGCATTATGGCCCTTGAAGAGACGGTTGACGTATTATGACCCATCGTAAATACGGAGCCTGAACTACAAACCAGCTTAGTGCAAAGGTTGGACGACCTGGACCGCAGAATGCTCCAGGCCGAAGTTGACATAGAAAACATCAGTCGCGATTCTGAAAGAGATCGGCTAACGACGGCCACTGAGGCAGCCAAATGTTTTGGTAAATTTGAGGGCCTTCAACAGGAGCGTGCAAAGGATTTAGCCTACAGAGCACAAGAGAAAGACAAGGTGACTGCCGTGCAGCAAACTATAGACAACTTGACATGCCAGCTCAATGTTGTCAATGCTGCTCTACCCAAATTGGGGTTGCTGTGAACCTCGCCCCTGCAACACAAAAACTGAAAATTCCTGAGCCAAAGCCATACAGTGGAGCTCGGAATGCTAAAGAAGTGGAAAATTTCATCTTCGACATCGAGAAGTACTTCGATGCCATGAGACTATGAGAGGCCTAGAAGAATCCAAGAAGGTAGCAACTGCTGCCATGTATCTTCAGGGTGATGCTAAACTCTGGTGGCAAGTGAAGTACGAAGCCATCAGGGCCGGTGAAGATGCTCTGGAGACATTGGCATAACTGAAGGCAGCTATACGCCAACAGTTCTTCCCTAAAAATGTTGAGTACAATGCAAGGAGAAAACTATGGGAGCTCCGCTAGACCAAATCAGTGCGGGATTACGTGCGAGAATTCTCCGCGCTCATGCTGAACATCCGTGACATGGGGGACAAGAACAAGCTCTTCACATTCCTGGAAGGGTTGAAACCTTATGCCCGAATGAAGATGCAAAGACAAAGGGTAGATACCCTACCCAAGGTAATCCAAGCAGCAGAATGCCTTGGGGACTATCAAGTGGAAACTTGGAAGGATAGGCCTCAACCGCCTGTCCGAGCGGGGTACAAAGGAGGCCAGTCTAACAATGGTGGCCCTAACAGAAGTGGGGGAGTCCGGAGTGCCACCAAATCTAAGACTCCTTCCTCAAGCAGCAACAGTGCTGCCTCAAACAATAATGACCGGGGGAGAAAGCCCCCTTCAAGATGTCGTCATTGCGGCGGACCACTTTGGAATAATGAATGCCCACATGCACAGATGAACACCCATCAAGATTTTGATGATGGGATGGATGACGACGCAGATGATGCGGAGCAGACCAAACCAGTAGGTGCCTTTAATGTACTTGTTAGTTCTATTTAATTCTGATGCATTAGCGGGAACCAGTGTCGGTATCCGTAAGAAGAAGGACCCCTTCCCAATCACCAAGAAAGGGAAGAAGAAGACGAATGAGAGGACTCCTCTTAAACAAGAGAGGACCTTGATGTTTGTTAAACTGAAGGTGAATGGAAAACCTATTCGAGTGATGATAGATACGGGTGATACCCACAACTACTTGGCCTCAAATCAGGTGGAGCGTCTTGGTATAGTTGTAGGAAAGGGAAAAGGTCATGTCAAGGCTATCAACTCACCTCCTCATCCAGTGGGTGGAATAGCCAAAGAAGTACCAGTGAAGATGGGTCCCTATGAAGGAAAATTCAACTTGTGCGTGGTGATCATAGATGACTTCGAGTTGATAGTTGGACTGGAATTCTTGAGGCAAACCAACACCATGCCCCTAACATATGAAGACATGCTTCTGATGATGGGAGCAAACGGGGCCAAGCCCTGTATTATCCTGTGCATGCCCATGAAGATGGCTGTTGAGAACATCTCGGACTTGCAGCTAAAGAAGGGAGTCAAAAGACATGAACCTACGTTCCTGGCTACCCTATGCATTGAAGAGGTAGAACGCTCATCGGATCCCATTCCTACATCCGTAAAGGAGCTACTACTGGAGTTTGAAGACGTCATGCCACAGGAGATGCCAAAGCGACTCCCGCCTAGGCGCACTGTGGACCATGAGATTGAGTTGGTGCCGGGTGCGAAGCCACCTGCCCGGGTGCCTTATAGAATGTCACAACCCCAACTCAGTGAGCTTCGGAGATAGTTGATGGATATTCTAGACATAGGGATCATTGTACCAAGTCCCATATGGGTCCCCTGTTCTATTCCAAAATAAACATGATGGTAGTCTACGACTCTGTGTGGATTATCGGGATCTAAACAAAGTAACTGTGAAGAACAAGTATCCTATTCAACGGTGATCACGCAAATTGACCTGAAGACACAGTATTGGCAAGTTAGAATTGCTGAGGGTGATGAACACAAGACGACCTGTGTGACAAGATATGGGTCGTTCGAATTCTTGGTTATGCTGTTCGGCTTGACTAACGCTCCAGCCACATTTTGCACCCAACCAGGTCTTCCGAGAGTTCATTGATGAATTCGTGGTGGTATATTTGGATGACATTGTGGTTTACAGCCAAACCATGGAAGAACACCTAGAGCACTTGCGGAAGATCCTAGCTCGGTTGCAGGAGCATGAATTATATGCAAAGCTATCCAAGTGCTCTTTTGCTCAAAAATAGATCGACTTCCTCGGACATGTCATTGAGGAAGGGCGGATTAAGATGGATCAAGAAAACATCCAAGCTATCACAGATTGGCCGCCGCCCAAGAATATCCAGGCCTTGAGGGCATTCCTTGGCCTATACAATTTCTATCGGCGATTTGTGAAGAATTACTCCCTTATCACAGTTCCATTGACAGAACTCCTCAAGAAGGTCACGCTTTGGGATTTGGGACCCAGGTGAGCGGAGGCCTTCAACGCATTAAAATCAGCTATGTCTAGTAGCCCCATCTTGGCCCTCCCTGATTTGACCAAGCCATTCGAGGTACAAACGGATGCTCCTGAATATGCTCCTGGCGGAATCTTACTACAAGACGGGCATCCCGTAGCATATGAGAGCCGGAAGCTGAAGGATGCAGAGTGGCGCTATGACGCCCCCGAGAAAGAATTATTGGCTATCGTTCATTGCTTACGCCTTTGGAGGCATTATCTGCTGGGATCCCTGTTCGTGGTCAAGACAGACAACACAACTATTAGTCATTTCATGACCCAACCGAAGCTAAATGGCCGACAGGCCCGGTGGCAGGAACTCTTAGCAGACTTTCACTTCAACCTGGAGTACAGAAGTGGGAAGATTAATCATGTTGCTGATGCACTCAGTCGGAGAGCTGACCTAGCATCAGTGTGACTACTCGCCACCCTAAGGGGGAGAAAAGTAGCTACCACAATAAAAGACCAGATACAGGATCTACTCATCAAGGATCCTGCTGAACAATATTTGGTTGATCTAGTAGGACAGGGCAAAACTCGCCAGTTCTACATGGAGGATGGTTTCCTGAAGGTAAAAGGGAAATGACTTTATGTTCCTAAAGGAAGAGATCTGAGAAGGACTCTTCTGGCAGAATGTCACGAAACTCTGTGGGCTAGCCATCCTGGAGAAGAACGCACCATGAAATTACTTCGTCGTGCATATTATTGGCCTCAAATGGTCGATGATGTCGCTCAGTATGTGAGGACTTGTCTAGTATGACAGAAGGACAAGTCCGACCGCTTGAAACAAACGGGACTCTTGGAACCACTAGTTGTCCCAAAGAGACCTTGGGAAAGCGTGTCTCTGGATTTCATCACTGGATTGCCCAAGGTCGGAGATCTCACAACTATCGGTTTTCCAAGTATGCCACATTTATTGCAACACCACAATATATATCATCAGAAGATACAACTCAACTTTTATTCTCTCATGTCGTCAAATATTGGGGCCTGCCCAAAGACATTGTTAGTGACCGCGATTCACTAGCAGCTTTTGGACCCAACTATTTAAGTGCCTTGGGTAAAAATTGATTCATAACTCAAGTTTTCATCCGCAATTCGATGGCCAGACGGAGCAGTTCAATGGTATGTTAGAGGAATATCTCCGCCACTTTGTTACCGGATCGCAGAAGAATTGGGTGAAGCTAATGGGGAAAATCTCTCAAGATATAATTCTCTTACTAAGGGTGCACTACCAAGTGACACAGTGATGAACCCAAAGGGTGGTAATAATACAGGGCATGCTATGGCGGTTATCACAAGAAGTGGAAAAAGCGGGAATGCACCCACCTCAAGTGAAAAGCGACTTGTCGACGGTGACCAAGTGATGCAAGAAGAAGAGATCCCAAACAATGTTGTTCAAGCAAATGAGGAAGTTCGGATTGATATTGATTGATAGTGTGGAAGACACTCAAAAGGAGGTGAACCTGTATAGGGAACATATCATTGACATACTAGTACCAGTAATGCAAAAGTCAAAGGCACCATTTCCTAAGCCTCCACCTCCATACCCTCAAATACTTGCCAAGAAAAATGGTGAGAATCTATTCAAGAAGTTCATTCAAGTGATGAAGAGTATTTCAAACAATGTGCCATTGGTAGAAGCTTTGGAACAAATACCCGGTTATGCAAACTTTATGAAAAATCTTGTGACAAAGAAGAGGTCGATGAATGTTGAGACTATCAAAGTCACTCATCAAGCGAGTGAAATTGTTCATTCAATGGCTCCTAAGTTGGAGGATCCCAGTGCTTGCACGATTCCTTGTACAATTGGGAGTGTAGAGTTTGTTAAGGCTCTTTATGATCTTGGGGCAAGTATAAATTTGATGCCCTATTTGGTTTTCAATAATTTGGGGATTGGGAAACCAAGACCCACTTCTATGAGGTTGCAAATGTATGATCGTACCATGAAGAGGCTGTTGGGTGTAATTGAAGATATTTTGGTCCGGATTGATAAATTCATTCTTCTGGCGGACTTTATCATTCTAGATTATGAAGTTAATTATTAAGTGTCGATCATTCTTGGAAGACCTTTCCTTTATATGAGTAAGGCTCTTTATGATTTAGAAGTCGAAGAACTCACTTTTCGGGTTGGTGATAAAAAAATGATATTCCATGTGTGTAAGCCTATGCGGCAACCAAATAGCAATGGGGTGTGTTCTTTTGTGGACTTAGTGACTAATGTTATTATTGATAATACAAGTGCTACTATCAATGTTGCTGATATATTAGAGGCCGCTGTGTTCAATTTGATGATACGAGATGGATGGTTTCATGGAATGCATGAACTCTTTGCAAGGAATGGGTCGTACAACTATGCACCTAGGAAATTATATTTGGATCTTGAAAATAGGAAGACTCTTCCTACAAATTCTTCTGTTGAAGAGCCGCCTACTTTGGAGTTGAAGCCATTTCCTCCACACATTCAATATGAATTTCTTGGCCCTTGTTGTACTTTATCGGTTATTCTTTTCTCTTGCTTGACTAACATGCAAGTTGATTCCACATTGGCGGTGTTATAAAAGAGGAAGAAGGCTATTGAGTGGAGTTTGGGGTATATTTGGGGTATAAGCCTTGCATTTTGAATGAATAAGATCAAGTTAGAGGATGGTGCTAAACCATCCATTGAATATCAAAGAAGACTCCATGAGGCTATACAAGAAGTTTTCAAGAAGGAGATTATTAAGTGTTTGGATGCTAGGGTTGTCTACCCCATCTCCGATAGTTCATGGACCTCTCCAGTTCAATATGTCTTGAAGAAGGGGGGCATGACAATGGTTACCAATGATAAGAATAAATTTATTCTTACAAGACTAGTGACATGTTGGAGGGTTTGTATGGATTATCGCAATCTCAACAAAGTTACAAGGAAAGATCACTCTTCACTTTCTTTCTTAGATCAAATGCTCTATAGATTGGCCGATCATGTTTTCTATTGCTTTTTTGATGGGTGCTCGGGCTACAACCAAGTTCTCATTGCTCCGGAAGATCAAGAGAAAATAATATTTACATGTCCCTAAGGTACTTTTGCTTTCAAGAGGATGCCATTTGGTTTGTGCAATGAACCGATGACTTTTCAATGGTGTATGATGGCTATTTTCACGAACATGGTGCAGGACTACCTTGAAGTTTTCATGGATTACTTCTCGAGGGTTGAGGATTCTTTTGATGACTGTCTTGCAAATTTAGACAAAGTGTTGACAAGATGTGATGAGCCAACTTGGTGCTCAATTGGAATAAATGCCATTTCATGGTTGAGGAAGGTATTGTCCTTGGCCATAAAATCTCAACTAATGGAACTGAAGTTGACAAGGCAAAGATATTAGGTAATTTCTAAGCTTCCACCCCCAACTTCGATGAAGGGTGTGCAGAGTTTCCTAGGTCACGCGGATTTCTACCGGCACTTTATCAAAGATTTCTCTAAAGTGGTGAACCCATTGTGTAAGAACCTTGAGAAGGATGACAAGTTCAATTTTATGATGATTGCCTGAGGGCTTTTGAACAATTGAAGATGAAATTGACAACAACTACTATCATTACCGCTCCAAATTGGAGTGTGCTTTTTGAACTCATGTGATGCAAGTGACAAAGCGGTTGGGGCTATTTTGGGGCAACGTATCAAAAAAATCTTCCATCCGGTCTACAATGCTAGTAAGACCATGAATAGTTGATGCGAGGCTAGAATGCATAGTTTAACATGTAATATACCTTACATTTGAGGCGCGCTAATGATAAAAATACACTTTTTATGTGCTTAATGGAGTTTATTTTATGTGTAGGTGAATTGGAGATGGAAACGCAGCTAAAGGGATTGAAATACGTCGAAAATATGCTTAAGGGTCGAAGAGGAAACACCCAGGCGATAGCCGGGTGCCAGAGCCCAAAAGCCTGACCCTACCTAGCGTTAGCCAGGCTTTAGGGCTAAAATGCCAGCCCTACCCTGGTGTTAGACAGGCCTTAGGGTTGAAACTCCAGCCCTACCCTAGCGTTATCTAGGCTCCATGGTCCAAACGCCCGGGGTCCCAAGTGCAGCCAATTCTGAGTTTTGACGAGTTTAAGTGTTTCCCGGTTGAAATAGAAGTTTCCCACACATTTAGAGTTCGCCCTAAACATATAAATAGACTCCTAAAACACAACTTAAAGAGATTCGGAAGGCATTCGAAGGATTCAAGGAGAGAAAACCATTGAAGTGCCAAAACACTGATTTCTACATCTTGTATTCATTACTTTATATTTCTATGATGCAATTTATTTTAGTTTTGATTATTATAAACATGAGTAGCTAAATTCTTTAGTCTAAGGTTTTGGTAGAACCCATTGGGGATGAATTTATTGTGATATTAATATATTTTGGTTGATTAATCTCTTTTTGTTCAACTACGTTCTTGTTNAAGTGAACTGTAATGCAATCTAGCTAGCGTAACTTGGGAGAGTGCGTCTAGTAAATTATCATAATTACTTGAGAGAGATTTGTGATAGATAGAGAATTCATGATTGATAGAGACGATTAATTAAACTATAAGAAATATCCGAGAAAGAATTCACCAATGGGGGAAACCATAACCTTAGACCTTTATTATCATTGTTTACACTATATTGTTAGTTAATTGCTAGTTTATTATTTTGTTATTAGATTTAGTAAACATCACCACTTGATATTCAAAAGTCTTGAGAAAATTGATTAAGTAACAATTTAGTATTTTAAAGACTTAATTGATACATAAATTTCCTGTGGGATCGACTCTGGGCGTAATACCCCGGATTATATTTGCAGCCCCCGTTTAGTCTTTCTATAAGACATAGTTGAGCGTGATCAAATTTTGGCGCCGTTGCCGGGAACTTAATAGTATTATCAATTGAGTTGAAAGAAATACAAAATTCTGAAACATAGTCAATTTTCTTTAAAAT